>UELV01156677.1:0-22177 GCA_900490015.1 Megastigmus stigmatizans
GTGTGTGTGTGTGTGTGTGTGTGTGTATGTACACGTCTGTATCGCGAGAATGTTTTTTTGTATTGCAAGTTTAATATTTTAAATTTTTACAATACTTTTTTTCGAATGAGCTTTTAATTGACCTACAATTTAAGACAATATTTTTTAAAATAACTTACGGTGTTCTTTTGTTATTGTGAAAAATGTAATTTTTGAAACTTAGGTTCTACCTATCTTTTGAATTTCTATATCAATCATTATGAAAATTTATTAAATTATTAAAAATATTATTATCATGATTTTGTTAAATTTTCAGACATTAAGATTTTTTATTTTTTGTTTGTGGCATTTGATAACAGGAGTAAAACTATTTTAATATTGTCAAAGTTTTAATATAAATAGCATTTTTGTACCTTGAGAGCTGTATATTTATCTAAGCAATTGGTAAATAAGTTTTGAGGATATTTGAGTTTTTCTGATTTTTAATTTTAATTTTAATAAAATTTTTAATTATATTATAGTCAAAGATATTGATATTGTTTAATATATTTAACGAGATTTGTATTGGATAGTTTATTTATAAAAGAATTGTAAATATAAGATGATAAAAACATCAGATTCTAAAGAAGTGTTGGATATAGCAAAACATTACAAGCATATAATAGATAAATAAAAAATATGTGTAACTGTTAAAAATATATTTGAAACAATAAATAAATTTTAAAGTGATTCACAAATAGGATTTGTATATTAATTACAAAAACTAAATTTGATTATTACGTTTGTATAAAGGAGACTACTTATAAAAATGAAGGTCTCGAATCCGCCGAAATGCGCGGCCAAAGCGACGCCATTGGACAAATGAACAATTCAGAATCTTTTAAATAAATGAATTAAAATAATAAATTTATATTGTAAAATAAATTTATTTTAAAAAGTAAATAAAAATATATTTTTTAAAATAAATAAACCGACAGACTGAAATGATATGAGGTTAAAAAGTTACTATCATACAATTTATATAAATAAAAACTTATCGTTACCTTTATCTTTTCTAATTTAGTTACTATAACTTATTTCTTTATTATTTTTTTTTTCAATTTTAATAAAATAATTTGGGGCTATACGAGTCATATATTACTCGTGAAATTCGGGTCTGCTGTGCTGTACGAGTCGTATATGATTCGTACATAAAAATTCGAATATTTCATATAAGTGCTATTTTGATCTACAAATCACTACAATAAAATGTAATTTTTTAGTTTGTACTACTGGCTACCTTATATGTCTTACTTTATAAAAAAGGGCTACACCCGTTTAATGTAATTAAATAAATAAATAAATAAATCGTATTTTAAATTTTAATGATAATTGCGAATTTAAATAATTTATAATTTCTTACATAATTTTAAATAAGTTTTATTACTTACTTTATTTATAAATTTTATAATAAATGTATATTGGAACAAAACATTAAGTTACAGGAAGCTAAATGCCAATATTTAGCAGCGTTTTTTTTCATGTCCTGAAAATACATTGTACAAATTTTGTAGAATTCCCTTTTTTTGCAATTTTATTATGAACCCCATCTTTTTGTTTAATTTTATTATTAACTGATTAACTAGTGCTTGTTTGTGGTTTTATATTAGTCCGCATATAATAAGACTATCATATAGTTAAGTAACCATTGCATTAGGTTAAAATTGAGATCATCAGAAAATATTTTTGAAAACGAATGAAATAAATAGTAAAAGATTTGGGCAATACCTTAATTTAATTGATGACTCATTAACATGTCCAATGATATCATGATTAAAAATATCGCAATCACCAAATCAAATTTCTCGATCGATATTTCTGCTTATCGCGCCTCACAATAAAGTAAAGAGCTTAAAGACAGAGTATAGCGTCACCATTCGCGAAGTAACCGCAATGACGACGTGAAATTTTTCTTGAAAATATAATGCGTCAGCTTATCTGTACTACTGTTCTCAGTCATTATATTTCCACTGATTAGATAAGGAGACAAATAGACACATGTACACATACAACACCTGGCTATAAAGTTGCCAACTGCAGATCAATTTGTGTCAGAACGAGTTTTCTACTTATACGAGACAAGTCGTTCGTGCTCCTATTAATCAAAGCAAAAAGTCAATATGGTGTCCATAAGGCAACAGCTGATGTTTGTGGCGATCGCTCTGGCTGCATTGAGCGTAGCTGTGCACGCCACCAGTTTGAGAGTCGGTAAAAGGCAACCCAAAGACGGTCTGATCTGCGTTGGCGATGTCAACCTCCGAGCCAGAGCCGGTGTCGTAGTCAACGCCCAGAGGATTTGCAACGTGCCCAGGTGGAACCAGACCATCACCCAGATCCTCGCTATCGATGTTGGACGTCCAGGCAAAGGTGGATACGCTCAGATCATCAACGGAGGACTTAACCAGAAGTCCGTTACCTTGTATATGTGGAGTCAGAAAAGCCAACCACTCAACTTCACCCTCCAGGTTTACGCCAAGCCATATTGGTGAAGTGTCTGATTGAAGTGGAGTTTTTAGTTTAAGTTTTTGTGTGCAATACTCAGAAAAAAGTTTGTAAAATTCGCTTATGACGATTACCTATCAAACTAAATTTGGTTGGGTATATTTATCACTTACGCACCGCAATATCTTGTGCCTGTGTGACTGTATGTATGAGTCACGAGCATGTGGAAATTAATAAATTGTTGTTGAATATTTATGAAGTTAATTAAGTTGAAGTTATTTCTTTCGATTCCTTTACTTGATTATAATGTACAATTACGCTTAATAAACTGAGTAAACCAATTAATTAAGATATAAAATGATAATTTAATTTAATTTTTGTCAGTCTTTTAAATAGTTTTGTAACTTTTTACTTTCACAGATAAATATTTACAAACTTCTCAAAATTTTGAAATGCAATTATTGTTGAAAAAAGTAAATTTGAAAGTTTAAATTGCTGTATGACTAATATTGAATATTCATGAATAATAATTATGATTAAAACCCATATCCTATTATTTGCATGTTCTTTAGTTAAAAATAAATAATTTGTATTTCAGGATAACATATATGTTTGTCCTTGATTTATCAATTCGAATATTTATTATTCGATAGTGATTCTGATTTGACTTAATCATTTTGATATGATTGTGCATATTAATTTAACTTTGCTTTGTATTGATATTTTCTTGATTTCGCAAAAAAAATGGTTGGTAGCTACTTTTCTACCTTTTTTATTTAAAATGTAATCCAATTTAACTTTAAATAATAATAGCTGCTATTCTAAGATAATTTTAGTTGTTCTTAAAAAAGGTCTAGCATTAAATGTTCTAATTAAATAAAGGGTTTTAAACGTAAATCAAGAATTAGTTTGTAGTCGATAAGAATCATAATTTGAACTCTGGTTATTATCTACGGTTACCGAGTAATGTTTCTTTCATTAATAACACATTTATCTCCAGATAAACTTTACTTTTTTTGTGAAATTTAAAATTGATCGATCTTTCACTTTAAAATCCGATTCATTCCATCGGCATCGATTTACAAAACGCCATTTATATCGAGCGCAGAATATAAAACACCCCGCAATTATTTGCACTTATTTAAGCTGCGGATTCCCGGTAATACTGCTGTTATATTCAGCTGTCGTTAAGGCGGAGTTGAATAATAGCTTCGCTCCGGAGGATCATACATCTCCCGTACGCCCTCGCGTGCTATATAAGCTAAAATAGTAGGAGAATGAAAATTCAGCCGTTTTTCATCGCGACCGGAGAGAATAGTATATAGGATATACACACATGCTTGGGGGGAACAATCACGAATGCCCTTATGTATAATGTAGGAAGCGATCGGTATCCGCCTTCGCGGCAACTTTGGCCACTGTCCGATGCATTACGCACATAATGCTACTCTCGCGGGCAATCCGATTGTCTCGCCTGTACTCGTACGAGAATTGTCCACCTTCAACTCGGACGATTATAATGCCTGTGTGTTGTGGATATAGCATGGGCGAATTCTAATGCTGTCGCATGTGGCTTTACTTTTTTTTTTTTGTTAGAATAGTATATACTCCGTTATCTTGAGGATTGTTCCGGCGGGGTTCCGTTGAAAAGAATCGTTATATTGAGGCGTGATTAATGACGAACGAAATTTTCCTTTTATAATTTATTAGTTTTAAACACACAGGCAGGAAAAAGTTGAATATCTTTAAAAATGCAGGCGAATTTATTAAGATTTAAATTATTTGAGATATAAAAGCTTTAGAATTTCTTGAATAACATTATTTAGGGTATAAGTAACCTTGTGTCTGGGAAATCTGATTTCTGGTGACCACAAAATCGCTTAATATAATATTATGATAAAGCGTTTAAAGAATTGTGATCACTTTAAAACTTTTTAAAACTCCGTAAGTATATATAAAGAAAATTTTCTATACCTTTAAAAATAAATAAATAAATAATTTCCTGTAAGATTAACTTACAGCAAAAGATCACCAATTGTAAAAAGGTACTGATATCGGCGCACAAGGAAGTTCATATCGCGATTACTAATGTCTAAAAATAATCCACTCCCCAATCAGCCTCGCATCGTACAGGGAAAAAAACTCGCTGCGATACATATAATGACACTGCAAATCCACGATAAAGCCAACCAATTGTATTATAAAAATAACGTTATTCTCTAAAGTAGCATATGTCGGCTATATTAGCATCGAATGATTCGCCTCGATCAAGTACAATAGTCGAAGTAGCCGCAACAACCCCTTTGCTATTTCCACCCCATCGAGCGTTTTCAGACTCTCTCTCTCTCTCTCAGCTCGTGTCATCTTGCTGTTGAAATATGCACGACATAGACTTGCAGGGGACCTGCATAATTAAAGCGCCTGCAATTGCACTCACCCACACACACACACACACATACACACACTTCGGTCAACGCCAGTCATATCAACGCTGCGACGGTTACCTCTGCGCTTCTGAGTTTCCGCGCTTCCGGTTCCGTGGAATATCGCAAGTATATATACTACTCGTGATGGAGGCCAAGACAAAATGTACATGCGTGTGTACATGGAGGGGAAACAGATCCCTATATCGTGAGAAAGAGGTATAAGCGTGTATTAGGAGTTAGATACGTGTGCATCCAAGAAGAGTGGAAAACAACGATTGACGTCTTCGTTTTTCCCCTGGTAATAATAGATTGTGTAGGATAATTAGTTCGGTTATTCGCGTCGAGAACAATGCGGGTTGTCGACTTTATTCCGCGTTTATACTGTATCGAGTGGATGTACAAAAGCTCTACTTTTGAATATTTTTCATCTTGGTATATTTGTTTACCTTTTCTTTTTTGCAATAAACTTTATAAGTACAAGTGTTTGATTTCGCGATTCGTTGGCATGTAATTTCTTATTGGTTTCTCCCTTTACCTTCGAGTGTAATGTACTTTGGTGCAGTTAAAGTTAAGTGGCGTGACACACGTGCGGTTTTTATTATAACCCAGAAGGTATTTATAGGTGAAAAAGTGTAAGCGAGTAGAGTCATTTGATCCGTTGATCTTTCATTCATGAAAATGGCAGCTTATTTTTTGCGGTAAAACTATTCTAACGCTATTTCATTTTTTATTGATGTAATATTCTAATTTTTCAAGAACTTTTAATCATTAATAATTTGATGAGTAGGAGATCAAAATAGTAAGAAAATGTATTTGGTATTATTTCTTCATTGTATCTATATACCTGTTTGTAGATACGGTTTTAGCTCGTTGATTTCATTCTTAAGTTGCCCTCTGCACAATGTTTGCGATTCACACAGACTCGTCACTGGAATTTTTTGGTAATCTACTTTCAGGCGCGACTCCAGGCAATTTTTTGTATTCTAATGCTTTTGAAGTGCACTCGCACTTATTTCTTTTTTAATTGAGATAAATTTATATCTTGTAAGCTTGGTTTCCAACGAATAAATTATCTATACTACAGTTAATATTCAATTAAATTGAACCCTACACTCTCTATCTATTCCTTCTTTTATAATCAAATTCAAACCCGTCAAACGTATTCTTACATATACTACACATTACAAAACCCTATAATGATTCTTTCGAATTGCATAATTTAATTTCCAATATCACATTATCTACATAAGTTTCTCCATTTTCCATAAGAAAGGCTTACCTATATATATACAATATCAATATAATATACTCTATAGCTGCACCTACAATCATCTTCCATTAAACATCGTACACCCGGCACAGAAATAGTTTTGAGGATAGCAATAAATAAGTGCGGCATATGAATCGATAAAAAGATATGTGTGTGTGTGTGTGTGTGTGTGTGTGTGTGTGTGTGTGTGTGGAGCAGTGCAGTATTGCTCTAAGTTGGGAGAATAAGACGGAGACGCAGAAGCAAGCAAGCCTTTTCCCATTTGTGCGCGTGTATTGAACTTTCTCGGTGTCATTAAACATTTACGCGTCCCGGGGATCGATATAGTACACGTACGTGCACATTGGCAAGAGAGGCTCTCGCGCGCGACGGTTGAAGCCTTTCTTGCCGGACGCGTGCTGCACGCTGACGGATTTTCTCTGACGCAGTCTATAGTGTGCATAATATACACCTCGCGCGTCTGTATACATCTACATTGCGATGAAAAAAACTATATTTTCTCGATCGTCTCTGTGAGGCTCAAATTTTTTATAAGCAGGTAATTGCTTGTGTACAGTATGGCAAACATTGTTATTTATTTATAAATGCGAACATGAAGAATCTGTTTGCTGTAAGTTTAACGAGGATCGTGGGACGAGAATACGTGACGAAATATATATATATATCCGTAAGTGGGTGATGCAGAGGGCTTGCCTACGAAACTTTACCACTCCTAGATAATGTTTTCGTAGAGGTGTGGGCAAGGATAAAACAGGCACCTTCGTAGCTTGAGAATCCCTGCACAGGTGCATTTGTTCTAATCGATACGTTTAAAAAGCTACTTTACAGTTTCGGTTGTTTAAGAATAATAGGATCAATGTTGGAGCTAATGTAAATGAGGAAAAGCTAAGTGAGAGTAAAGATTAAGGGATGAAGTATATTTTGACGACTGTTGCGTGCAGTTGATACGATAGACCGGCTAGGTTGAGGCTCTTTTGATGAATTCGCGGAGGTAGCGAAACCCGGGGCGCAACGACTACCGAATTTACTCGGCGTCCAAAAGGTGTCGCTCGGCTCGATACCGACAAACGGGAGGACGCTCAATCGAAAGACTATGGCTGATAATTCAGGAATTTTTCTGACATTCGATAACATGTACGCGATTCAAGGAAAATTGAAGCTTTGAGTTCTTTGAGCTTTCAGAGTTTATATTTCTGGAACCAATTAGATCTAATAAGTATTATATTCATATTTCCTTTATATATTCAAAAAACAGTTGCGTCAGAATTGAATACTGTATAGATGTAGGAAATTTCACAAAAAGTCGCTCAATACTAAATTATTCTATTCCTCATCACTCTTGCATTATTATATACCGGGTTTGAAATATAAAAGAAAAATGAAGTACATAATAACAAATATATATCCACAAAAACTATGTTTTATTAAAAGTCTATCTAAATTAAGGTTTTGACCACAATTATGTAGCAGAAATCAGTATATGCTATTCGTCCGGCATCTATTCTGACTCGACATGTATTCGTTAAAGTGTACAATATACATAAACTATCATCTTAACTTTACAATAAGATCGAATTATATATCGTGTATCGCTACATACAAGCCCCACAACCGCAAACAATCCCAAAAAAAAGTAGTAAAAATTTACTCAACGAAGTCTCAAGACATAGACGAAAACCCAAACTTTACCACGCACACCATACCTAAACGAAAAACTTTTATATTATATAGCGAGATACGTGCCATGGCGCATCGCGCGGCTGCAAAATTAAAGCCCCGCGGTAATGATTTTTCGGGGCGTTAATTACGCCACACACGCGCGAATCATGCGCATCCCTAATGAGGCAACCTCGGTGCAGAGTCGCGTCTACCCCCACTCCCATCCGCGTACATGAAAAATTCTTCTCTTGCGCGCCTCTCACTCCGTGTGTGTGTATAAAAGAGAGAGAGAGAGAGAGCAGTAGAACTTGCAAGCGCTCGCTTTTTCATACTTTCGTTTTGTTTTTCCGGCGCAGAGCTCTCCCTTGACGACGACCGAGACGCACCGGCAATTGCTCGTCCCGCGCGCACGAAACATTTTCGTCTTTATTTTGCGGCGTAAGGACTCGTATTACGCGACTAATTCCATAGGTGGTGTGGATATATACGCACAAAGACGGGGACAGGACCTCGCGACAGATGTGAAAAATCACGGACTCCGCGACTATCTGGATGAAATTGTAATGTAAGTGTCTACTTTTTGGTCGAGGAGACGGGCGACGTTTAAATGCGAGAAATGTGCAAAGCGCTCGTGTACAATTGCCCCTTAACGGCGGCGTGTTTTTTTTCTCTCTCTTTCTCTCCGCAAACGCACGAGAGTGTCCCGTGCAATTATTTATAGGGACTTTTAGTCGCGCGCTCGCAACAATTCGTTTTGCTGCTGCACGCGTTATATATTACCCTGAGACTTTTGATTTAATGCGTCCACGACGAGAACATTATTTTTCTCGCAATTAAGCTTAATTGCGCGTATTAATAAACGCGCGAATTAGCAGTCGATTAAAAAGCAGGAAACGCCCGTTAACTTTTATGCAGCCATGATGCAGCTGTTTTGAATATTCATAAATATAAAGCTCCTGGGCAGTGGACGATGGAAAAGATCCCGTATAACCTTTGACAATTTCTTTTTCTGGGTCAGAATTATTAACGGTCCTTTACCCGCACTAACGTATACGACTTATTACTAGTAGTATAAGTGTTGCGACAGACCTTTTTTTAATTTAATTTATTCGTAACTCAATACTTTCGAATCGATATTATATAGGCCACAGATAAGTAAGAGTTTAGAATTTGATAATAAGTCCACCTCTCCACAATCGACACGAACAATTTCAATTTCGAAATTCGCACATTGTAATTCAATATCATTTATCGCGATGTGTAATTATCGATGTGCAGTAGCCTCGTTTTGGTGTAGAAACGCGGGCAGACGAGCAGCAGCCGTGGAGCGAAAAAGAATTTCCCATCGGAGCAGCGCGCGTTTTACCGTAATTCTCATATCACAATCAACATTAAATTGTCGCTCTTGGACTGGGGCCAAATATTTGAAACGTGCGGTACATACCAGTATATAATTGAAAATCCCGAACTCCATCTTTCTTTATTCTTTTCTTTGGTGCTACAGCGCTGCAGTAGCTTTTTTTTAGTTGGCTTCATAATTCGCGAAGAATAACCTCCACGGTTCTTAACGTTTTCGCGGAAAAATAATAGAAATGTGGACCGCGGGGTATACGTATAAAAATGGTTGGAGAAAGAGTTAATATTATTATGACTATAATATTTAGGTTATACTTTTTATTACTCACGAATGTTTCTTTATAATGTAAAATCATTTCATTGCATATAATATTTGTTAATAAAAATTGCGACAAACAGTGCACTAAAGTTAAAGTTCTTTATAACTTTATAAGCTAAATTTTCTCGATATCCATTTGTTCTTTGCTAAACTGCTTCCTAGCAAGTAAATTCGTAAACGATTTTAGATATCATCTAACACAAATCGAAATCGCTCTGTTTGTGAATTGGATAGCGTAATACAGAATGGACGTGTCGAAGTAAAAAATTTTACGAATAACGGCAATTCTTTTGTTTTCTTTTTTACAAACCAGCCAAGATCCGGCAAAACAAAACGTTCGAGAACAGGTTAAATTCTAACCATTTAATTTAAAAATTCCTTGTCTCGTTCAAAAAAGTATAAGAGTAGAGACGAATAAGAAGCAAAAATAAGCTACGTTGTTTTCCATCGCTCATCCTTTGACGATAGACGAGGCGAATGTAATCGCGAGCAGCTCGAAAACGAGCCGCCCTTCGCTCTCTCTCTCCCTCTCTCTCGCCCCCAAGAAAGTGTGCCCACGCGAACACAACCCTCCCTCTCTCCAGTCACTTCGTCTCTCTCTTTCTCTCTTCCCGGCCGTCGACGTCGCGACGACGCACTCGTATACGGGGGTGTCGCGCTCGCGCCGGGCGCTCCACGTCAAAAGTGCACGAGCCGAAAATGCACGTAGAGTATATATGCAGTCGGCTCCTATACGTCCCTCTCTCCCTCTCTACTCTCTCTCTCTTTCCCTATATCTTTTCAGTTCCGTCTCTACACACTCTTTCTCCACAACCCCTTTCTGTCTCACTCTTGCTTTCTCTCTCTCACTCTCCCTCTCTCCTTTTTTTCACATCGCCATCTTTCTCTTTCATTCACTTTTTTCCACCCACTTCTTTACTTTCTCTCTTGTGTGTATGCCCTTCCTCGGCTTCTTCGCTCTCTCTCTCTCTCTCTCTCTCACTTTTTCTACACTTTTTTTCTCCTTTTTCTTCTCTGCTTTTCTTATTCTTTCTCTCTGTTCTTTTTCCTCCCTAGCAACTTCTTCTTGCACACATATGCAGTTCTTAAATTTTCGCGAGAATCGATGCGAGCTAAAAGTCACTTTAGCCAAAGACAAATGTATACAGGTACTCAATACGGTTTGATAATTTCGAGATGTAACAATTTCATTTAGTATTTTTATTGATCTACATAAGTACGAGCAATCACGAAGTTAATTAATGAAACGAAATGATAATATACATGAAGATTGCACGATTCATTACCGAGTGCAATGATCTTTATATATTTTTGGTCGTTGTATCCACAGTCATACATCTTTATCCCATCTAACTGTTCAGCTGATTTTTTTAAATCCAAAATTGTCCGCACACGAGAGGTGTTCGGATCTACTTTTGATAGTTATGTACGCGGCGAGTTCGTGGAAACGGTATACCGAGTACAGAATCGTCGTTATAAAGGGTGAAGGACCATAATTAGACAATAATGTCAATTCAATTGAAATTCAACAATAAACGAACGATTTATTCTTAACACATCTACTATAATTATTGTTAAGCGTGTGTGTGGAAAGTTCGTGAGCTTGGTTGCGGAAGATTCGCTATGCATCAATGAAATAGGTTGCTGCGGACAGTGTCGCGCGATCAGAGCGGAAAGAGAGCGAACGCACCTTTTATCAGATGATAAGGGAATCACGCGTTGTTAGAATAATGTCGCAGACGAATCCACGCGGGGACTAAGAGTCTAGGCGCGAATTTTCAAAAGCGATTAGGCCGCAACTATATAGAAACGGCGCAAAAAGTTATAATGCCATTAGTAATAATATAAAAACATACTCGCAACGTAATTCTTTATACCCTAACAGCTGAGTATCGCATAGATTCATCCCTGGTGCAATACAGACACACACACTGCAACTCGACGTTCCAAACAAAACATCAACAAGCGAGATAGACGCTCAGACTGTAAAAAAGAAAGCAGCTAAAGCCCAAAGCCTCTTCACTTAAAAGCCGTAGAGCAACTGCTCGCGATTCTCTCTCTCCGTCAGTTCTCGTTACACGCACATATATCCCTTGCTACATAACGGTGCAATGCGCGCATCGCTGCCGCTTGACGCAAAGCTGCACGAGCGCAATCGACGTATACGTACAGTATATGCCTCCTTTGCGCATACATCGGGCGAAAAAAAAAAGAGAGAGAATCGAGCCAAGGGAAACTTCAAAAAGTCCAAAAGCCTTCTACCCCCCTCGCGTGCGTGTGTGTGCATCGTCATCGCTTTTTTTTTTTTCGTGGGTGCAGTATATCGTTGTGACGCTGCAGCCCCTCTCGCGACGACGACGCCTGTGCATGCACTTTTCTTTTCTTCTACGTAACCCTCGCGCGCCCTTCTATATATTATACGCACACCTTGTGTATATATGGTGTCGCTGAACCGGGTGCACACGCAGAGAACTGTTTTGCAGACGTGTTCCTATAGATATAAACCAATAATATACCTATATATATATAGTGACGTATATGTACGAATTGCACACGCGTGTATGACCGAGTTGGACGCTTGCGCAAACCTTGCCTCTCTCGCAATTGTATCACAATACACGCGCCCGCTCTTCCTTCATCTCTCTCTCTCTGTCTTTTTTGCATCCTTTTCTGTCTGCACACGCGTTCTTCGTCTATCCATCCCACCTAAGTATATATACAGCCAGCTTCGTCTCTCTCTCTCTCTTTCCACCCTTTTTGCAGCGCGAAACCTCACCTATCTCACTCTCTTTGCGCGCGCGCGCCTCTATTCTCCTTATATATATATATATACCGGCTATAGTATATATATATACGCATACACGGACGACCCCTCGTATACTCACTCGTCCTTCTCGCTTATATGCAGCGGCGTGCATCGCGCCACTTCTACACTGGCCACTTGGCACATTATATCCACCGGACCGATCCTCAGTCCTTTTAAACACCCGTGATCCACAAGCGAGACAATCCTCCAGGATACCTCCGACGAGCGTCGCACACGTAGCTCTCGATCGGTCCCTATAACGCATGGCGACTTCATTCAATAAAGTCGTAGGAGTGCCGCGGAGTAACCGGTAGCCCAGCCGGCCCAGCGTAAAAGGGGCGACGACAACACACGCAGAGCAGCAGCGCAGCGAACGAGAGAGAGAGAGAGAGAGAGAGAGAGAGAGAGACAGCGTCGGAGGCTAGAGAGCGTGCGCGCCGGAGAGTTCTGCACCGGCCCGCGAGGGAGCGAGAGAGAGAGAGAGAGAGAGAGAAGGACGGAGCGAGGAGGTGGCTCGCGTGGGGGAGAAGCGGCTGCGAGGCGCACCGCTTCATTCGAAGCCCGCCAACGGACGAGCGAGCAGCCCCCAATACACCGGCTCACGCACGGGACCACGATCGAGAGGCTATATAAACCACGTATATATTATATACACAGAAACACACACGGCAATATATACAAGCGCCAGATACGTATTCGATACTTGATAAAATACATATACAAAGCTCGCCCACAGAGCCGTTGAGGTCGCCGAGGATAGCAGGACACGGATAAATACGGAGCGCACACCCAGGGTCAAGCGCGTGCCGTGGTGCAAGATTAACCAGCGGAAGAGCAGCATCAGCAAGTATACATTGTACACAGGACAGGATATATATATAGAAGGAGAGCGAAGTAGCGCGGCCGATTCGAAATTGCCGCCGCCGCAATAGCCGCTACCATACAGTGCTGCAGTCCAGTGCACCGGCACCTTTCTTTTCTGCACTGTGCACACACACACACACACACACACACACACACACACACATACGGACACACAATACGCTCTCGCTCGCTCTCTCTCTCTCTCTCTTTCGCTGCGAGAAAGTATATATCCCACGTGCGTTTCTCATTGGGAAGTCCTTCGGCCTCTGCCGCCTCTCGTACGTTCTCCTTCGCCAGTATCGTACGTTATCCAATATTCGCGTCGCCGCCGAGTATATATATATAGCTGCTCGCTAAACCGTCGTCTCGTCCGTCTATCGTGATTCTTGTATATGTGTCTAAAACGCGATATCGCTAATATATATATATATATATATTATATTAACAGTGTTTTCTCGTCGTGTCTTTCGGTATACGTCTGTCGGTTCGAGTCTGTGAGCCAAGGATATAAGAGGTTTTCACTTATTACACTGCAGTCGTGTTGTATGGGTGTTTGTATACACACGTGCTGAGATTGTCGAGTGTGCGAAGAAGTTCTGTGAGATAATAATCAAGTGGCGAGAGGAAGTTGACAGCCGCATTTTCACGAAATCGAAAAGAAGTGCTACGATTGTTTGTTGCTGCTGCGACGTCATTTCTACAAGTGAATATTGCTGAATAGCCCCCCCTCCCAACCACCTCCCCCCCTCAGTGTGTCAGTGCTCCGAATTGTAAAAATATCAGTGTTGAGGGTATAGAGGAGCCGAGAGGTAAATAGCAAAGGAGAGAGAATCAGTGCTACGGTACAGTGTGAAAATCATTGCTATACAACCTGTCTCGGCTCTGTGATTTTTTTTGTATCCGTATCAACGCAAGCCGACTAGGAAAACGTAATACCCTACAAGTCGAGAATCAGTGTTCAGTGAGCAGCATCGTGACCCTGTAAAGGAGCTCTATAGCACGCGAAGAAAAAGAAAAATACAGTGTGTCGTTCTCCTACTGTTTCATTACGTGGGGGGCGAGAGAGTAAAAAAAAGAAAGCCGCGTGGTGCATATCGGTGTGAAAAGTATCCCCGACTTTGGTTGCAGCGAAAGAAAAATAAACGAGGCATTTTCCCGTCCGATTACACGCAGCTTCCCTGCCACAGCTCGTATATAACATAAAGATATACATATATCTCGTGAACTTCCGGGCTCGTCGGGTGTAGATTTGGCGAGAACTCGAACCGTTTGAGAAAAATTCGTCGAAATAAGGAGAAAACGCGCACGAGTTATACAAGCCGGGAAATTAGCGCGTTCGAGAGCTATTTAAAAGCGAGTGTGCGGGGTTGAAGCGAGAGAGAGAAAAAAAAGAAAGGATAGAGAATAATCTCGACGTAAAGTAAGTTCCCGAGGGCAACGGCTATATAGAGCTGCAGCACAGTATCTTATCGCGAGAGAGCAACCGGTTTGTCAAAAGCAAAAAGAGAGCCTCCACGCGTGTATTCCCACTCTCTCTCTACCTCTCGGTCGTGTCCGTGCTCATCTCTCTCTCTCTCTCTCTCTCGAAACTGTTTTTGCGCCCGTCGCGAAGCTCCCTCCTATTGTTCCCTTTCTCCGCGGCAGGTGTGAGAAGGGACGAGAGTTATCCTCTTTTTGCTGCTTGTCGTCGTCGTTGTCTCTCTCTCTCTCTCTCTCTCTCCTACTATAACACGACGGAATCTCGCACGCGCTCGCGGGCCAACGAATTAACGCCGAATTAACGTCTCGTTGTCGAGTGAACGACACTCGGGGTCGCGTGTCGCCGTCCTTCCATAGTTTTTCCGTGGGAGTGAGGAGAGTTCTCGAGCTAAAAAAAAAAAGAGGTTAAGAGTGCATTGGGATTTCCGGTGCGGTTCGTCTCCTAACGTCGACGTCGCGTTTCGAGTGCCGCGGAGTTTGTTTTTTGTTGGTTTTCCTATCTACGAACGGGTTTTAGTCGCTGCGCGATCCGTCGGCCCTTCTTTTTGTTCCGTTGTTTTGTTCTAGTGCGCCAGTGACGAAAGTGCAAACCCAGCACCGCCGGTCACTTGAGAAAAGTGAGTACAGAACTTTTGCCCTGTTTGTTTTTGCATTGGTCTTTTGCTTTTTTTGTATTTGTTCTGCCAGCATGCCGCTGTATGCGTGTGTAGCTTATCCTTTGGCTTATATTGCGAGGTGGTTTGTTTTTTTGACTTTTCAAGCTAAGAAGCTATAAGCTTTTGTACTGTATACAATAACACACTTTGTGCATTTGAATGAAAATTTCGAATAAACTTTTCAGGTGTACGTGAAATTGTCGAAGCTCCGATGTTGATTACGGAATTGAGCATTCAACAATGCAAAATTGTAATTTAGACTTTACAAACTAATTACTTAAGCATAATAGAAGCAAAATATGCAATTCAAAAATTAGCATCCGAACTTGAGAAAATTTCTTCATTATAACGGCGTTTATCTTTCTCGCTGTGTACACAGTTTTTTAATTTCAATTTCACTTTGCAAAACAAATATATGTTTAATGATATAAAATGTGTTGTTTGAATACATTAACAATTAATGTGAAAGCCTTATTAAAAGATTTTTAATATGATTAATTGTTAAACATTAATTTATAACCGATCTAATATTCTTATGTAGGTATAGAAGGAAATCCAGTGATAATGTATTAGTATTGAAATTTAATGAAATGTAATCAAATCGATTGAAGTTTAATTTATTTTTTATGCGTATTGATTGTTGAAATAAATTAAAGTATTGTTTATCCGATGTGTTATATAATGTAAATCGCAGGGTTGAATAATATTTGCGTTTCAATCAACGCAATTAATTTTCCAACTGATTCAATATATTCTTGAAATAAAAATATTAGTAACCAAAATAGACATTTTTTAATGTGAAATTGTAAATTATAATGATCGCAAGAGATTTCTTTGTCTATTTAAATAATTAAAAAACCATACGTATGAGTAATAATGTTTAACATTACTAGTTTTATGTACAATATTACAGTATATTAACATAAATTACTCTATAAATATTATTTCACTGGGCAGCGTTAGTAAATCTTCCGCATGCCCGTGCAAAATTGAATCGTATACAGTGACGATGTAGCATCAGAAAATCATAAATCAATGATGAAAAAAAATTAAATATGCGAATAATTAAACACAGTTTGTTAGTTTTACCCCTCCAACGTCAATATATTTAACCGAATTGAATATATAATTTACGGAAATTAAAATAATTTTCGCGGAGGAAAATCGATTGCAGTTTATACAGGGCTTTGTTATTCTATGCTATAGCGGTTACAATTATAACGAACGCAGTTTTCGTATTCATTAATTTTTAATCGATTCTCGATAAATAAGCCCTAGTAGGATAAATTAAACTTTATCGAATCCTTGTTAATAATAGATAATGCGATAACGCTGCTTAATTCAGAAAAAGAACGTGTACAAAGTGTTCGTTTCTTGCTAACTATACCTTTTGCTTGTATGATTGTTCGGCGCCACTCGAATTGCACTAAGCCATCGTCTTTAATGATTCATCCAGGACAGTGTTCTCTCACACTGGTAAAGTTACTGCTCCTATCGCGCTTGTTTGATTCCCCTACATTTTGTATGACATTATGTACTTAATGTAGTTATTGTGCTTTAAGCTAGTTTTCCTAAGTTTGTTCAGAAAAAAAGATAGCTAGTGACCGTTATAGGAGCGTAGTCTGTTATCATGCGTTTACACATGAGTCATAAAAGCAATGACATACGCTCAAAATTTATTTTGTTCGGTAGACAAACATCTCAAAAAGCTCATTTGTATATAAAAACAATAATATTGATTTGGCTGGTATGCAAGAGCATGAAAAAGTATAATACGTTTTAAAATATTTCGAAGTAAACAAGTCGGTTATTCAATACCATAATGTATTTGCATGTTGACAAGGCACAAGTGTTTGATTGAAATCTCTCAAATCGAAAACTTTTTGCACATCGTCGCACTGCGCCTCGCGAGCTTTTTTCCAATACACAAAATCTTACTTTCCGCGTTGCAGCTCCACAAAAAAAAAAAAAAAATTGAAAAACCCAACCCATCAGCTCTCAGACATTATAAGATCTCGGAATATCTTTGAGAATCCATTAAAAAAGACATGGCGCAATAAAGCATCGGCATATAGCGTCGATGGAAAATAGCAGCTCGTATTTCATCAAGCGCACTTTTATGCGCTCTCCACACACACACACACACAGAGAGAGAGAGAGAGTAACACGCGCGATGAGAGACGATTGCGACTTTCCAATTCTCATATATACTCCAAAAAGTCATTCTAGCCTGGGCGAGTGCGCATATAGTCCCTCTAGTCGCGTCCGGGGTCTCGGAGATAGAGTCTCTGCGAAAATTGAATTCGCGTCTGGGAGAGTTAGCGTGTTTATGTCCCGCGCGATTGTTCATTCAGTGCTCTCTCTCTCTCTCTCTCTCTCTCTCTCTTAGGATAAAGTGCGCGAAGGAGCGTTAAATTCATTCCTTTGCAAGCAGCGGGAGAATAATAAGAGAGAGAGAGAGGGCAAAGGACTCGCAGTTCGCTCCTCTCTTCTGCATCGGTTTTCCCTCGCTTTGCGGCGCCCGAGGAGCGAAAATTTATGCTTTGATAAAGATCCGGTTAAAGCGTGTGCGAGGAACTGCTGCTGCACATGGGCCGGCGCTCTGCACTCTGTTTATATATATGAACGCGTGACTCCCCGTGAAGCCGGTGCGATGCTGCTGTGCCTGCTGCTCGGGAACGTGCGGACGCTGTACAAAAGGATGCGAGTTTTTCTTGTCTTCGGCGGGTCTTTTTCGCTCGTGGCTGCTGCGACTGCTGCTTCTTTTCCTTTTGTTTCTGCGGATGCGGGTCTACGATGACTATTTTATTGTTTAGGTATATAGGGGGTCGCGGGAGATTTATGATCTATAAAGACTTTTACGAACTCTGTCATTGCGGAGAAGCGAAAGTTTCCGCATGCGTTTGTGCGGAGCGCGCACGCGAGCATTGACAATTTTTCATTGATATGAAGGTGATTGATTCAGGGGCAATGAAAGGGTTTTTTTTTTTTCAGAATGGATAGCGAAGGTGTCATTGAAGATTGGAAAGCTGATCTGTACACGTTATATCTATATATTTATACCGTTTTTCGTCTTACCAAATCGCACTTGCACTACTTAATTGAGATATTACGTTCTGTAGAGATTTTTCGCGGTTCTTCTTTTGCTCGATAAATTAAATATTATGATATATTTTATACTTCAGTTTGCTACTGATATACAATAAATAATGAAATATTAAAAACAAATAAGAATCCAAGCAGATAACCTTACTTTTTTCGTATATTCATAGCTGTCTTTTAATTAAAAAATATAATTTGTTCCTTAGGAAGGCTAAGCTAAAATTGTTTATGCACTTCGCTTAATTACACTATACAAATCGGAAAAAAAAGGTTATCAATTCCGTCGTATATTACCGAACAAAAGAGCGTGTGCTGCTCCCAAATATTTTCCTTTGTTTTGCATTAAAGAAAATGTTAAACCTGCAGCCTCGACAAGGCATATAGGGAGGGAGGTAGAGAGAGAGAGAGAGAGAGCAATTTTGGCGAAACGTAATCGGGGGTTCCGCGGTTGTTACCCATCCACGAAAGGCAGGAGAGCTTAGGCGCACACGCTATTAAAAGGGGGGAGCCGCAGCGCTGCTCGCAGCTGATGTTTTCGCAACATATTGCGCAGATTACGATCATTATTATCGCATCAATGACGCGATATATAGATTTTACGTGCTAAATCGACCTGACGATATTCCTATGTTATGAACGATTATGCGGTTTTCTTTTGTTCGACGGATTTGTTGTGAAGGAAACAAAATCAAACATTTAAATTTTAATCCGATTTAAGTTTATGCTGAGGTAGAATAGATTTTTAAAAGGCGCGTTTCATTCGATCATTTCTGGAGCTGTACTCGAATAAAAAAAAATATGCGAAATATAGGATCCGCACAGAAACCAAACCGAGAAGAACTCGTCTAAGTAAACAAAGCGAAAGATGATTTTTTCCTCTTTATTCGCTCGGTTGATCCGTCCATTAAGCTTTGGGAAAGGCTTTCGTCCAGCCAGAACCAACTTGGCCACCGCGAGAGAACATTTGGATTTTCCTGGCATACCAGCCGCGGCGCTCGAACCTCTGTGTTTGCTTTGTCGCCGCGTGAATCCGACAAACCGCGGTTCTTTTTGTTCGCGAAAAGTTAGACGAAAATAGCCGGTGTAGAAAAATGAAGAATATGCGGGGGTCCGAGTATCCTTCCAGGCGTGGCTGCAACTCTATCACGCAGTTCGCTATCGACTTTAAAGAGTCGGTGATTTATTCGTTTAGTTCTTAGGCGTTTCTTTCCGGGATTTCTAGCACTTTATTTTGTAATTTTTTTTCGTTATTTCATTACTGGTAATGTTTCATAACGACAATTGAAAATATTGCTTCCGATATTACTGTCTTACAATAACTGCAAAATTTAGACTATTTCAAGCCAGTAATTCATATAATGTTCATCCTAACGAAACGCAACTTATATATAAATAGGTACAAAAACTTTAACGCGACCGTAATAGCCCAAGAATATACATCCAACAGTTTAACTATACATATATTTATCTGCAGCAGCTGGGAGTAAAAGTTCTTTTGCAAAAGTGTGTCAACGCCCTTCGAACTTCCCCCATCCGCTGCAGTTCTCAAAGTCTCATTTCCGTAATTAGCGTAAAAGAGGATCTGGCGAGTGCACAAAAAGATGACGTCAATTTAATCGTTTGCAAAAGCAACCAGTAAAGGAAAATTCGATTTCCCTCGGAGTTCAATTTAGCCCTATCACCTCGAGAGAGCGAAAGAGAGAGAGAGAGGGAGAGAGAGCATCCGTTTATTCGACTTGTCCCTGTGTGTATTTCGTCTTGTTTTGCTATTCCTTGGGCGAGTGGAGAGGCGCTTGTGCCTTGGCCTCTTCTTCTCTTTCCTCCCTCTATCTTGATGCGTAGCTTCGATGCCGAGCCTTCGACATTTACAGCCCTCCCGGGGTGCATTCGACACATTGCTGCTGCTTCTCGCTTTCTTACTACCTCTCTCGCTCTTTCTCTCTCTCTCTCTCTCTCTCTCTCTGTTTTCCTCTTTCTCCTTTGCTTTTCCTGTCTCTATTGACTTTCGCGAAACGTTTCTTCTCTCCGTATTTCTCAATTATTTTCTCAGCGAATCCATTAGGTTTTCCACTAGAACCGACGCGATGGACTACTTTCTTTTCTCTCTTTATTGTTCCTTTTCTGTGTCTATCAGCATGTTTCTTATTGGTTTTTCACGGATCTTCAATGAATAAAGGACGTTTCAGGGGGGAATTATTGAAATCATAAAGGGTGTGGGAGTCATTCATGCTTCGACGAATGCTATCGTTTGGCGCGTATTTTTATGATTTATTAGCCGCCTTTTCACAATTTACTTACAGACCTTCGTCGAATATGATTTGATTATTCTTTCGTGCAATAATCTTAAAATCGATAGAATCTAAGCTAGTAATTATTTTATATTATACTCGTGAAGCTTTTACGAAACACAAATGAAATTGTCACACGAATACTGGTTTAAAAATCTATGCGCCACGACTTGTAACGTTTAATCTAATTCCTAAAACAACACCGAGGGAGATAATTAACTTAAACTAACTATTTTCACTTAGCAAAGTCACTTTGTAATTCTGACTGTCGAGCACAGCTAGTTAGCTTTACTACGTTTTTAGTCTACTTTACTCACGTGTTCAGTAATCTAAGCGCATCGATGATCGACACACGTATGACACGATAATCAAAGGCTCGATACAATTCTTGCAGTGAGTTTAACTTAATATTTGTAATTATTAAAATTTTAAAGCAGAACGTTTTAAAATATAATTAATAAATGTTTTTCCACGAAACTAATTTATTAATGTAAAGCTTCATGAAAATCGAATGATTAAACGAATATTCAATTGTCGTGCTTTTTCAATGAAAAATTACAATAACAGCAAAACTTTTATCTTTCAAAGTTAAGTAAGAAGCCAATGTTCTACATAATTAAACAGACTGCTTTTATATGCTATTCAGCCAAGTTGAATAAACTTTCCTGAACTCCGACTAAAACTAACGCATAAGCCAGCCATCCAACATTAACAACATAAACATTGGCCGAGTAAATACAAGATTTTCGAAGAATTCGTTCCGTGTGTATACAAACACGAAAAAAAAAAGGAAACATATTTGTCGTAGCTGTTGTATAAATGACTTACCCGAGACAGTTCACCCATCTCTACATATGTATACTAAACTCCATTTGTTTTCTTTATATGCAGCTCCTCATCTGCGTCTCTATACACAACTATTTATCAATCAATCACCCATTCCATCGCTTATATACGCGAACTCTTTGATATCTCTGCAAACGTATTTATACTCTCTCTCTCTTTTTCCTCGCAGACGAGACTCTCTCGGCTTTCCTCTTTCCTCTCTCCTATGTAGAGATAGTTTTGGGGATCGATCTATCGACGCGCCGCCGCCGCCGACACGACGATGCGTCAGAGCCCCGTGATTTAGTGCAGCCCCGTGTACACTCGCGTAATGCAAATCACCGGCGAAAAGTGAAACTGTTTGCTCTCGGTCCCCGCGCCTCCTCCTCCTCCGGAGAGAGACTGGGGAGGGTATATTTTTTTTGCCTGCCGTGTGTTTGGTTTAGTGCTGATTGAATGTTCGTCTTTCCGCTTGACGGGACGATGTAATTAGGATGCGTTTGTCTTTGCAGCGGCGGCGCGATGGTGTATCACGAAAATGACTCCGCGTAAATCGTGTGCGATGATCGAGTTTTTTTTCCATTGCTATATACGAGGGGTGTTCAAAAAGTAAGGTGACTTTTTAAATTTCGCGGGCTACGTTCATCCGAATTTCATTTTTTTTTTT
>UELV01156678.1:0-29342 GCA_900490015.1 Megastigmus stigmatizans
CAATATATCAGCTTAAAATGGAATAAATTATATTTAATCAGCAAATATATCATTTTAAAATAGCCGAGTCCTTAGCCAGTTTGCGTTTCAAAACTGTGGCGAAATAGACAGGGTTATTCGTCTGCTAGACGGGTAAGTTCGGTTAAAAACTCGCGTATATAATCGGTAATGGCTAGTGGCTGGTCATCAACTCGGCTCAATTTCTACCAGGGTTACCGTCAGTTTGAATTCAATCAAAATTAAATATACTCCTGTGGATAGAAATATGAGTCCAACAAATTTCAACTGTACATTTATAGTTTGCTAAATAAGAACTGACATAATGACAGAATGACTTACTTCCCAAGAAATGACAGAAATATATTGATTCTATACACTTAAATGATTTCCCGCTCTAAAGCTTAATCCGGCCGTAGGCTTGATCTGAAAAAGTAGCAAGGTGTACAGATAAAAATCTGCTTATAAAGTAACTTATCCATTCTGCTATGGCAAGCGCGTAATACTTAATTTACGAACTATTTGAATTTTTAGATATGTATCTTGGAAATAACTAGCGCGCCACTCGGTCTTAGTGCTTGGCACTGACAAGAGGTGACCACACCTTCCGGGTCACGAATTTGGCTGAAACTTTACAGAGACATTCTTTGGCGAAAAATATGGGATACGTGTCTCGGCGTTAGCTTCAATGGGCCCTAGGGCCGAGCTAAAGCGCATTTTATCAAAATATATGAAAGATGGTTGTCTTTAAACCTTCGTTGCAAGTCCAATAACACAATTTAGAAAATGTTATAAAAAAGATAACAAAAATATAGATAATAAGCTTTCATTTGCATTTTAGAACGAGTTATTGGCAGTTTCATTTCAGAAATTATGCGCGATCTGAAATATGGATAAATTTTTGGTAGTAAAATTTAGCGATTATTACGGTCTTCTCGTGCAGACGTTACGCGAGGTATATCAAGCACTGGTTGTGGCTATAAAGAACACTTTTCCTGATAATTAGACGCATTTGTTCAACACGAAAAATTTCAAAAAATCAAAATTTTCGATAAAAAACTGTAGCACTAGTTTTTTAAACTTTTTTCGAACAATACGCATTTTTCTTAATTTTTCAGTTGACCGCTCAGATAATTAAAAAACATTGAAAATTGTGAAAGTAAATGGTTAAAAATGGAAGTCTAAATATGTACAGATTTAGTGTAGAATTTGACGTCCCATTAAGATCTGTAAAATAATCAAAATTTCCAAAGGTAAAAATAAAAATTTCTTGTAAATGATAAAATTTTTATAATCCTTAGAAATTCTAAAATGTTTAAGTTTTAAAACTATCAACATATTACTCTTTACTCACAGACACACACACATGATGAGCTAAATCCGACCGGCTACCTTCTCGTGGTGCTTATCGCGGTAAGCATATGCCACGTTTAGTTTAGATTCGTATACTCCACTTTATCCCAAAAACAGTTTTATTTCAAAAATAATTTCAAAGAGCCGTAAAATTGCAAAGAAAAATCGTAGAGCTTATTTTTTTTTTACATTAAAGCGGAAGAGTTGAACTTTTATTTGCTATTATTATTAGAATATTCGAAAAAAAATATCCAACTCCGTGTGCATCTTTGTGGGGTTGCATTCAATTGCAAATCTAACAGCTGGATGAAAAAGTTGAGCTCCGCTATGTTGACCTAAAGCTGATTATTCACCCGCCAAAGTTGAGCATTTTCCGACGCAAATTTTTTTATGCTATACTTTTTTCGTAGTGTATTTTAAAACACGTTACGTAATGGTACAAAAAAGTATGTTTAAACAGTTTGAAAAGAGCTTTTGACTAATTGGTGCATTGATTTTCAAAGAACTAAAATGCAAACAATCATTGGCAAAAGTAACCGTTTTACGTCCAAAATGAATATGGGTGATTCTCCAGAACGGCGTACATTTAAAGCAATTTTTGTAAACACCCTGGGATTTTCAAATGAATAATTTTTATTAGAGGAATAAAAATTAAATATTCATTCGCAAAAATGTAATTCATTTCGCTAAAGCACAATAAAGGAAATGAACGAACGATAATTGTGTGAAAGTGACGAATTAACAGATTAATGTCCTTTATAATGAAAATATGCGGAGCGTGCGTCAGTCGGCAATATATTTACCGCACCACATAAACAGCTTACTCACAAATGCGAGTTCAGCTTAGAACATTAGAAATTTGAATTAATAGCAGATCGCGATCGTACACACTCGTATGCTTGTGCTTGAATACGGACTTTAGTCAGGCAATCTCCCTCGCGCGCTAGAATCAGTTTTATTGCACTAAATCAAGACTTTTATTGGAAACATGTAGCATGTGAAACTATGAAGTCTCTATCACGATTTTGCAGTCGACTGAACTTTATACACTTCAAATCAATAGACCACAAATTATGTGAAATTTTAATGTATTAACTATCCACAGTTTATTATACAAATTCTTTAGAATTGTAAAAGTGGGTCGCACTCTTATTACATGTCAATGTTTTTAGTTTTACTGTTTTTGTATAAAAATAGCCTCTGCACAGCTTCAATATTCACGGTCACAAAGCGAGGATTCACTATAATTCAACTCACACCTTAATTTTCCTTAATCTCACTTTTAATGTTTCTTAAACTACCGTCAATTTTAAGAAAGTGACTAGAAATTAAACGTAAAATTTCTTCCATTTTTCGATAAAATTAAAAGTGACAGACTATCAAATAATATGCCCGAAGTAATTCATCAAAGCAGACCTACCGAGAACACACGATTGCATCAAAGAAATAAAAAAAAAAACTCGCTGAAAAATGATCGCAACGCAGATAAACCATGTTACCTACGAAATTTTCCTTAAATCCAGCTCGAATCTCCCGCTGAAACGAGCAAGAGACTCTTTTATATACAACATTAACACGCCGACATGCGCCATATACGACTTATATACATATATACGGGAAGCACATAATGCACGCGAGAAGGAAAGGAAAATGTGGAGCGTCAAGTGGATTGTGAATTCGCGTGTGGCAAATTGACGACTAAATCGCCCGCGACTCCTTGTAAATTTGACTGATTCGAAAATTATACACTTATACACATATACGTCTATAGATATATTGTGCACCGTTGCTTTTCTCTCTCTTGCTTTCGCTCTTACAGCTATACATATATGTGTAATTAGTATATGTATAAGCAGTGGTGAAAAACCGCAAATTTTCCGGGTAGGAAGTTTAAAACAGCAGCAGTAGCAGCAGCAACGGAACAGATTCGCGGAGAGCTCGTTACACATGGACTTTTCCAAACGGTCGCGGCGAATCGACCCGTGCACTTTGCTCTTCGGCTGCTTCTACATTTTCCTCCAGCCATATATAAAGCGGATGCTAAGTGGTTCAAGCGAATTTTTCGTTGTTTTCGTTAATGCAATTAACGGAAATATGAAAGTACAGATCAATTTAAAATTTTATTTTTTGAAACTAACTTTTATACGTAAAATTTAAGGCATGCATCTACGTTTAAACTACTGCTATAAAAATATAGATACCGATAGAAAAATCAGAGATAATTTTCTTATTTCGATAAAGTTTGAATTAAAAATGTTAAAGACGCTTTTAATAATATTAAACTCTTAGAGAAAATTGCTATAATATTTTATATTTTTACAAAAGCGTTTTTCCCTTAAAACCATTAAATATTAACCAAGCAATGTGTTTATTTCTCAAAATGTTCACTACTCGCGTTGGATTGAAATCTTATACAATCAATGAAATACTTTAAATATTTTTAGAAGCGCAAGATAATGTCGTCGCAAGAATAATGCTCCGCTCTAATTTTATACTCTAGAGGCTTCTCCAAATTCATTTAAAAACATCCACTCCAGAATAAAGTAAGGTAAAAATTTATAAATGGACTGTACTACATGCAGTTAATTATACACCATTTTCCCGGAAAATTCTGTATATAATTCCACACGGTAGGTTAAACACAGGCTTTGCTATAAGTCTTTCACTCGCCACACACATGCTGTCTATTCTTTCATCTCTCGCTTACCTTTTCTTTTTGCCCTACTCAACTTTAGCGTAACCCATAAAGCACACCACACACACACACACATATATATATTGAATTTTAATAACCGCACACCGTGAATTTAATACAGACGTGCGGAATATATCGACGTTGCACGGGACTTATAGTGGTTCAGCGTGCAGAATCCGCGCCGCAGCGCACCACCATTCATTTGTACAGCAGTGGCAATTTTCGAACTCATTAATATTCGACAATATTGCACGCGCGCGCATGTACAGACGTAGAGGAGTAGGAGAGAAAGGTTAAAAAGCGTTGCGTTGGGATGTGAGCGAAAAAACAAAAGTTTACAGAGGCTATGTATTCACGCATTTCCCGTCGTACGACAGCTGCATTTTTTTTTCCCAATATTTCGGTATAAAACAATGTTCGCACGTCGGGAGGGTGGCGCGTATCGCGAAGCGCGACCTCGTTATTTCGCGATGTATCTCGCGCGGACGCGCCGCTGCTGCGTTGTTTCGGATTTTTTTGCTCCTTGTCGTGGCGCCGAATCTTCGATCGACCCATCGACGGCTATTTTCGATCCTCCCCTCGCCCCCATCCTCCTGCCGCATGTTATTATAAAGCTTTTACGCGCGTCCGCAAGCTCGTACATCAAACAAACTCTATCTCTCTCTCGCGCGAGCTTTCGCATTTTTTTCCCCTCCCGATGAGTTTCTTTTATAGTAGATGATGCAAAAATATCAAAACACGATTAAAACGCCGGTGCCTTTGAGTTATCGGAATTGTTCATCTTTTTAAGGAACTTATGCGCGTCGATGCCCCTGTTGTTCGTCTTTTATTTGGCAATAAATAACCCCCGTGCTTTTTAGAGAAGCTGCACTAATGGCGCATGGAAAGACTTTGTACTATTGTCACTTTAGATATATCTATGTACGTCGCTTGATTTATAGGTTTAGCTGCGAGTAACGTACATCGAAAAATACTTAATCGATCGAACCGCGTGATGGCTCATTATTTCTCTATTAATATAGGGGATATTGGTCGAGTTTCTTTGTTTTCTTTATTTCGTTCGTAAATTATTCATTGCCGTGCAACCAAAATATGCTTTTGAAAAAGAACCGAAATATGTGTTTCCTGTGTACATTGTGCATGATAAGAATGAAATTATGAAATTTATTTTGTTTAAATTGAAAATAAATATTTAGATAAAATTATTAGGAACTATAAACTAGTTTTCTCTTTATGCTATCTACAATCTTCTTAAACGAAAATCAAAGAATAAAAAATATTCATCAATCAATCAAAAAAAAACAAACGACTACACGAACTTAATCCGCCGAGTGGTTTTATCAAAATTTTACAATGTTTAAAAAAAGAGAAGACGGGGTCATTCTGTCGCACCACATTGTATAATACTTTGCATAGAGAGCCACTAAATCCTCGAAAAATCAATAGTAATATAATACAGGTATAAAGTAAGCCGAGGCCGCCCGATTTCCCGTAAAAATCCTTATCGGGTCGCATAAATTGGAAATAATGGGGTAAAAACAGTGGATAATCAGCCCTAGAATTTCCCGGAAATTAGCGATCACATAAACATTATGTCGTTTCCCGAATCATCCGACCGGCCGAGTGCAGACCCCCGGTACCAACCGCAATTGGACGAGCGCGTGTCAGCGCGAATTATACACGCGCGTTCCTTGTCCATTTAATTATATAATTGAATGCATGGAAATGAGAGGAAGAGAGAGAGAGAGAGTTGCAACAGCGGAAAGATGTGCCGCTGCCCATCCATCCTGCTATCGCTTTCGCGTTTGCACCGATTTTAACCTTTTGCTGTATTATATTGCGTGCCGCTTCACCGACATTATTTACGCTACTTTCGATTTTCCATTTTCGACGACGCGTCAAATTCTCTGTCTTTCTTCACCAGTCTGGATTTATGAAAATGACTAGAGCTTATAAGAATGGATCGGGTGCAGTTCATTAGACCGTAAAATCATAAATCAAAAATTAGAATATTGGTACAAATACTAAAATCATTATTATCTATTATTAAAAAAATTTTATATAATTATATTAATTTATAAAAAATATAAAATCAAATAAATACATGAATTGCCACAGCAAATACAAGATAAATATTATCAAGATTTTAAAATCGCTACCAATTAATTGGCATTTAGTTTCCGAAACTTTTATCATTTGTTTCAAAAAGTAAAATAGAATTTTAAAATTCAAAATCGGTTTCGAAATACAGAGGTTTTGATATACTCATTTTCACATCTTTTTTCTGACAAATACACAAAAATTTGAATACTCAACATTTAAAAATTAATTTTAATGGAAAAAAATTACAAGGGACTGTCACAATAACAGAACAAAATTTAATTTCTCACTGTCAAATTTGTAAGAAACTTTGAACAGATACTAAAAATTTTAATCTTGATGGAATAAACGGAATTAAATTAAAATATTATTATAATAATTTAATATTAACATTCAATTATTTTATCGTATATTTTCAGGTTGAAGAACAATAAAAAATATTTTACACAAGATAATCTAGAATTTTTAGTTTAAGGTTATAGAATAACAAAACATCTATCCGATTTATTGTCAATTATTATAACATTAAAATGTAAATTTAAGTAATAAAAATTAAAAACCAATTATCAACAAAACGACAAAACGAAATTTAAAATATGTTTGAATTTAATTGTTCAAAACAAAAATTTTAAACCAAGTTTTGTTTTTTAAATCGGTGCAATAGTTCCGGAGATATTAAGCGTGACAATTTAAATAGCATGTATCGACTCCTGGATGTTCAAAATATACTTCTAGAATGCTCAAAACTTTTTTTCACCATCATAAAGCTTCCTTTTGGAGGAAGCAAAAAATTGGGAAAATATTACAGACAATCGTTTATTTTTACAGTGTAGAAAACCATTTGGAAGCTATCAGGAAGGAAGAGCAGATAAATGTGAGGGCGCTTGCATCAAAGGGTCAAAGCGAAAGATGCTCGTTACCCCGTCTACAACAGCCCTAAACATCGTTATTAACCTCGCGTAATAGTATCGACTGCGGAATTGCATCGTATTCGTTATTATGCCGCAATAAGAGCCTCTACAAGGAATAAAAAAAATAAGGCAGTTAGTTGGTTATACCATTAAATTTTGCTCGTAAACTGTGCAGTATGCGGTCGTTCCTCTCTTTCTTTCTCTCTCTCTTCTCTCTCTCTCTCTCTCTCCCCTCTCTTTTCTTTTTATTTTTTTTTACTTTTTTTCGCGATGCGCAGTAAAGATAAATCGATAACGTCATGCTTAAGCGATGCGTTGCGAACCCGAGTATTCCAAGTTGTAAACCGATATTTTATATTTTTCGCGATAAATGGCGCGAGGAGAAAACCGAGCGCTAATTGTGTAACTAATGCACACGAATTCACGAGATCATTTTTCCCCTTTCTTCCCATTTTTTTTCTTTCTTTCCAGCTTTTTACTTCTGCAAATTTAAAAAGCACACGACGAACTGATTACGTGTTTATTTTCATAACGATATTGCAATAACGGAAATTCAATTTCAAAGGGAACGTTATACCCATTTATATTCCTGCGAAAGGTCGCAAATGTAAAATTAAATGGTTTCAATACTTCCTCAGAGCGTAATATTTAATTCAATACTTCCTCAGAGCGGAATATTTAAGGTGAAGCTTTGCAACTACTAACTTATCTAATTTCTATTATGTCAAATAAAAACTGTTATGCTCATTTCAGCATTGAAAACAGAATTCAAATTAGTGTAAAATATTTTCATTATATTGGTTCTGTAAAATTGCTTCACACATCGGAGACAAAAGTGAAAATTGAGCTCATGTCAATGAATTTGGTTTCAATTACTAGATCAGAATGATGAAATTTTAATCCAAGAAATTAACATTCGTATAACGAAGAATATTTAAAAAGTTATTGGATGTTGAGTTCATGCTGCAACATTATCACAATATTTCCTCACTGTAACGTCTATGCTCATAAATTGCTGTAACCGAGATTGTAACGCAATAATTCTCAACATAAATGTGCAATTCAAAAGCGTAACATCAAATTAAATCATATCTTATCAAAATATTATAAGAAATATTTAAAACCGAAAATAAACGAATTAGCTACCAATCTGTACCCCAGACATTATAGGAGTCTATCAAAATTTGGGAAATTTTGTCGCGTATTACGAGTAAACGCGTTATCACCTCCGTCTATGGCCAAAGTGTAATGCCGTAACTTAATAGCCGTGTCTAATCCTTATCGAACTTGATCAAAGTTTCGATGTGTTACGGAGGACGACGGGGTTCAAGTTCTCAACGCGATCGCCGCATATATTTGAGCATTTTATTTAAACTCAACTTTTGAGATTGACCTTTATACTTGAAATCAAAGTAAAGCTTTTGGTTGATCCGGGCGATGTAACGTTATAATGATTTAAATCGAATTAAATTGAATCGTATCTGTGTTACTTTATGGGCTTAATAAGCATACACACGTAAAATTCAAAGCATTAAAATTAAAAAAAAAAATTAAAAAAGGGAATAAACAACGTAGCGACTATTTATAATAAATAAGTTATAACGAGATTCCGAACGAACGAAAGAGCGCACGCAGAGCGGCAGAATTGTGCGCGCACGGAATACCGCTGCACACGTGTACACTGGTGCAATATATACAATGAGCATGTGTATAAACTCGCACACACAGAACGGCGCGTTTTCAAATTTCCAGAGAGTTTTTGCACACGCCTCACACACTACACACACGTAAGCGTACACTCGTGACGCTCGCGAGGGTGGCGTACATCGTCAACATAGGAATATTCATAGTATAGGATCGGGACGAGATCAACGTGTGAGTGTATGGATGGGATAATGTCGAGGCACGCCTGTGTGTATGCATACAAAGACACAGACACAGAAGCATACCTACAGGATGATGAATTCCGGGAAAGGGAAATCGCTGGTACGTTTTGTACAACAGTTTTCTAATAACGACACCAGAGACTAGCAAACAGATTTTTTCGTGTTTTTTTTTTATTCGAATTTTAACCTTTGAAAGAAATTGATTGAGCAAAAGATCGAAATAAAACAAGTTAGTGATGATAAATTCTATTTTATCTACCGTTTGAGTCACGCAATTCACAGAGAGGGTTATAATAACAAGTAGGAAAGCAAAAGTAAAATAAATGACAAAAAATAAGAAGTAATAAAAACGGACTTATTACCCATTGAATCATAGTGATAACCCGCATTATTACCTCGATCTCTTTGGATTATTTAATTTCTGGTCAACGTCTTCTTTTTGCTATTATCCGTTACTTACTTTAATGATAAAATAACATTATTGATGAATTATTTTGAGATAAGCATTTGAAAATTGATAATAAGGCATGGTATTTGGGGTCGCTGATAACAATTCCGACTTCAATTTTAAATTACGGAATTTAAAATGACCGATTCAATATAGTAGCCACCAAGGTTGCAATGTTGCTCAAAAGTTGATAGATAATTAAAATTTGAGACGTGGTTTAAGAAAACAAAAAGCCGAATGAACCCATTAAGTGCTATTATTACCATTTACAACACTTGAAGTGGTTTTCTATGTTTCTGAGATAACTGCATCCTAATTTGATACTAGATTTTCGAGGTTCCTGAAAGTACCCGATACGAGAACACTATTAAGAGTACGAAATTTCTACCAATTTAAAAAGAAAAGAAAGCAGTCGAGGCCGAAAAAAATAAGATTTGAAAAAAAACGTTTGCAATAGTGAATCAAATTTTTGACCGATAGTAGTACTGGAACGGAGTTGGGACTTATATTTAAAAACAGATTAACGGTTTGACCCGGCTGTAGTACTACAACATGGTTCGAACCAATATTGAAACCTCTAAAATAAAATTTCAGTCATTGAGGATAGGTTTTGCCTGCACAATTACTTTCAGCTGCTTAAATTTTTACGCAATATGTGTTAAATTTTTTAAAAGCTTCCAGCTTATATTAATATTTATATTAATTAATATTTATGTAAAAAATTATTATATTTAGCAGATCGACTACTTGTATCATTTATAAAAGAAATACTAGTTATTGAAAATGTTATTTCTACACTGCAAATGGATAATCTCTATTACTTTTTTAAACAGTTGCGCTAATTTACATTAAACACAAGACCAATGGTAAAATTATGTATAGTTTTTGAAGCATACTATAAAATGTATTTTTACAAAATAAGCATATTTTAGATTAAGAAAATTTTTATATGATTGAATAGATGAAATTTAAAAAGGCCTAATTAATTAAGTCTGATCACTAAAAATCATCAAAGTTTCCTAGTAAAACAATTCTCTTGAGAAATGTTAAGAAAGGTCTGGTAAAATATCGCGACCGCTTAAAAACGACTCAGTCGTACCGTTTTATTCCCAGCAAGGCGTGAGAGCAAAACAAAATTCCCGAGAAAAAAGCACGTTATATTCCTACAATCTCAACGAATACCCTCGGGAGCATCAAGCCGAGCTCTCGTGCCTCGGCAAAAAGGCCGCTAATCGTTCAAACAAATAATTCATCAGCCACGAAGTATCACTAATTCCCTCTCAAATCAAACCTCACGACCACCGAGCGAGAGACTCGAGCTCTCATCACTTGAAACAACCAATCCCCAAGACACAGCCGCTTTTTCTCAAACAACATCCTCGTCGCCTCACACGTACTTTTTTTCTCCTCGTTCGTTCCACTCGTTCTCTTGCTTTCTCGCAACGTGATTGAAAAGCTCTCTCGCTCTTATCATCGATCCACTCGTACACTGCCTTCCCTCTTACTCTACGGGTATAGAGAAGCCCAGACGCTTCCTAAATTCATAGAGGAAATTTTCGGCACTTGGGAATAGAGTACATACACACATAAACACATAAACACGCGCTTTCCCGCGCGCACACACTGACAGAGAGTGAGAGAGAAGCTTTCTGAGCTGAGCGGAAGCTAGCGAGCATTCCTCGTCATGCACTATAAACATGCGGTGTGGCATAGTTGCCGAATAGCAAGGAGATATACCTCTGTGTGTAGTAGTAGTAGTAGTAGTAGTAGTAGTAGTAGTAGTGGTGCAGTTCTGGGTGGAGTCAAGCTGCCACTGGTGCTGCTATAGTGTGTCCCAGTCGTGGTTACTACGTGTATATAGTGGGGTCTCCGTTGTAAGGAACGGTCAGGTAGTGCTCGAGTGTCCGCGTAATTACCGTTTCGCAATAACCGAAATATTCGTAACGCGTGCTGCTGTTGCTGCCTCGGCCGCTCCTGCGTTTAGAGCTTCGATTTCATTGCTGCGGGCTTGCGGATTCCCCTCTTGTGCGCATTCGATTCGAAAACGTTTTGTTCGACGTTGATTGGTTACTCGAGATTGAAATGCCTCGAGTAAGGCTTATTGAACAATTTCAACTTGCGCGTTATAGTCTTTTATGTATTGGAACAAAGATTTTTTGTGCCTTTGTGTCATGCATTTTTTGAATAAAGATAGCTTTCGAACAGACTAAATAGCGGAGAAAAATCTCTGCTTTAACGTGTATAGAAAAATCAATCTGCTTAATAGGGTTGGCAAAAAATATTTTTTAATGGTACTAGCGAGATTCATGAAAAATGCATTTACCGAAAACTCTACTCGGAGTTGTAATTTAGCGAGAATGCGATGCAAATAAGTTCAAAGTAACTATACCTTATTAAAATATCCAAAATGCTACCCCAGCATTTTCGATGTTTTAAAAATCTTAGGTACCGAGAAGAGCCGTGATAAAGAAATAATATATTTTACCAAGAATTATTTTGTTGAAATATCACGGGTGCTTTTGTAATGAAACAATTTTTGCTCGTCATTATTATAATATGTTAATTAGAATATGTCGAAGTCACGAAATGGGCCGTTACTAAACTTTCAATGACCATTACTTTGCATAGAAATTGGTGGATAAATTTTACGGTTATGGATCGACGATTGACGATCTTTTTACGGGGCACTAAAAAAAAAGGAGGAGAAGGAGCGACGAGCTCCGCATTTTCTTACATACATTATACCAGGCCTTTATTTTTTGCATACTCTACATACTGTACTCGCCTAACCTTTGTTACCCACATTTTTTAAGCTTCCGCATTTAATACTCTGCTTTTTTTCATACCCTTACATAACCCCTCAATACTTGTGCCACGACAATAGCAGTTCCTTCACAATGATTGCGATGTCTTCTCCAGTCCTCCATAATTTTCAGCTCTGCTCTACTTTTCGTTTCACGAATTCTTTTCCCCCCTTCTTATCGGTTCTTCTATTATTGAGACGCTATCAATAAAACTAAACGCTTTCATTAAATCTTTGCTTCATATTGGCGCTTCTCTGTTCGTATCGTGATTTCGCTTAACTCTCAGTTTAATTAAAGCAGCATCACATACCGATGAAGATTTCTGCTTAGCCGATATTGATATTTCAATTAATATCATGATTATTAATAATAAACTCACTATAGCACCTTTTTATCGTTTTAATTTTAAGAGGAAAAACATTGCTTGATTATCAATTAGTATACAGAATTCAAGTTAAAATTGCTATTGAAATAGATTGCACGCATATCCAATCCTTAGATTTAAAAATATATGATAATTTATTTTATTAATGTGTTATTTGCTAATTTAAACTTTGTTTACTTAAATATTAAACTAAATTAAAATGGCTTCATATTAAAGTAAATTATGACGACTTAAAAAAATATATATATATGGATAGACATCTCTAAAAGCAAGACAAAAATGTTCAATATGGATAGACATCTCTTAATAGATTCTGAATATTCAATCGTACTTAGTGAATCAAAACTGGATTTATTTTAGGTATTTTTAATTACGATGAATCAATTTATTAAAATAACACGATAAATAGTCGGAATTACATTTTCAATTTACAGAGAATACTTATTTTTATATAAAATTTAATATCATACGTTTGTATTTATTTATTTTATTTACTGTATTCAATTAACGGGAGTTACCTCGTTATATTTTATATCATAACACATTTAACAAATTAGTAGCACATTAGGTTTTGATTAATCTGGTTTTCACTGCGGTAATAGAGTCGATATTAAAGAGATTTATGCCAGAATTATTACATGCTTTGCCCAGTCTAAAAGCAAGACAAAAATGTTAAATTGTATTTACAATACGATAATTTCTTGTGTTATATAAAGCAACTAAATACAAAAAACTTTTACATAAACATAGGATCACTTAAATTATTACCAGAATTGATTGTATATATGCTCAACCACTTATGTATGTATCAAAAAATAAACTAATATATTTTTTCATTTATATTTTCCAACCGCTTTGATAACGATAACTTTTTATAAATCAATTCTTTTTAATATATAGACTTTTTTCTCCGACACCTCGCGTAAACGTAATGAAGATCAACTGTATGTGAAATATAAGTTTTATTAATATGTTGTCTCTTTTAACATTATATTCTGTTCCAACTACTGCATGTGCCCAAAACATAATAATTATTATCTAACATAGTTCAAAATTTCTATTAAACAAGAACAATTGAAAATATCAATTTTCAATTAATAGACAATTATATAAATAAACAAGTTATCAAATGATGTAATAATGTTTATAAAACATATATGTATACATAAAAGTTTATTTTTCTCTCTAGATTTCTACAACGTAAATCTCAACAAAATTCGAAATATTTCCCCATCAATCTTTTATGATAATCTTCCCGCCTATAAAAACTCATCGAATCAAAGTATATTTTAGAATAACGGTTATAAATAAACATTTTTCATTATCAAATACCCGCTGGAATGACTTTACAGCTCGCACATTTCAGCGGAACTGTATGAAACACCCTAACGCATAAAAAAGCGTACAATGGCCTGGAAATGATGGATTGAAAATGAGCCTTTTCCTCGTTTCACTTTCAGAGCTAGTTTCGCACGACACAAGCGTCAAATAGAATAACTTGTTAAATCTACATCAAAGGATGAAATATTTCGTATATGCATAAAGGAGTAATATAAATTCTACGCAACTTTTATTACTTTCATTTTTTGCGCCCAGAACCCCGACGAATTTATGTTATTTTTGATGAAATTTTTTTTCCGCTCCGCCACAGCCCCAGTATATACGTTACATAATTTTGCTATGCCAACACGTATTTTTTCCGCGCGTTTTTCGACAGTTATTTATGACTCGGTTCTCTAACTTGCCTCTCCCTGCGAAAGCGGAAAAACAACAGAATTAGTCAAGATTTGTATTTCGTTGAAACAATGTATTTATAAAAATTTTTAATTAACGTTCCGTCGTTTGCGTCTGCGCGTGTGCCCACATTTTGATTTTGCCGGAATAAGTAACCAAACTAATAATGCAAATGGAATCATGCACTTTAAAAGGTCGGGTAGTGAGAAAACAATGAGTGTCGTAGTTATTTCAAGAAACTCTTGTGCAAACATGGCATTTTTAAAACAGCTTAATTTAAAAAAAGTCGGTGACCTAATTAAATCGATTCATTACAAGTGAAAGCTCGTTAACTTTTTAAACGATGTATCTTTCGCACCGACTTTAATTGCGTTTGTTTTCTCCTGTCTGGGGGTTTTATGGTGATCTAATCAAACGAATTTATTCCAGTTGTAAAATTTATACTATTTCGACGAACAAAACTCATTGTTTATACGCCTGCCAAAATTATTTTAACCCATAAGTCAAAAGCGAAAAGGGCTCAGCTCTCGTTTTTTTTAAATAAAAAAACACCAAAGAGGTCCATAACGTTTAACGAGGCGAAAGTATCAAAAGCGAGCAATTTAAAATTACGAAAAATCGGTGATCGTATAAGCTGCCTTGGACCCTGCATAGAATATAACGTCCCGGCGTTAATACGCTTTTAATCTGCCTTTGCCAATTTTAGTACGAAATACCCAAGTGATTCCCCTGTCCCTCACTGTATTTTAACGTTCAAAAACAAATACATGATTTTTTACTCGCGATGCCTGCCACTGAAAAGCTTCTATGAAAAAAGCGATTTTATTTCGCGCAATATAAAAAATAGCCTATACTATCCATATGTACAAGAAAAATTTAGCTTAGAATACGTTTTATTTTATTTGAAGCTGAAATAAAAAAAAATTGAAAATAACTGAAACTACCCTCAGAGTTAAAGTAATTCCGATCAAATTTGATTTATTAAATAAAAGAAGAATGTACACGTCTAGTACAAGGTTTCTCAAGCTTTAAATAGTTTGCGACTAATATTATTCATAAGTAAAGCTATAAGTTTTTTAAATAAAATTTGAATAAGATAGAAGTTTCAAGTGACTTCTAACCTTTTTTCCCAAACTGCCATTTAATAACACGGTGATCGGAATGACTCCTATAGAATATTATTTCTTAAATTAAGATTAAACAAATTCACAATATTTTGCTCATTATTTCTTTTTCATTTCTGTATGTTTAGAGTTTCAAAAACCTTACAATAACAAAACTAACATTATTTGGAACTAGAAAATAGTTATAAATCTCATTTAATAAATATACTTTCTGAGATAAAAGACTGTACTGAAAACTGAGATCTTGTTTAATTATTTAATAAATTGAAATAAGATATTTCTATAACTTAATAAAAGCAATAATCAAGTCGCGCGACAGCGCACCGCTGGCATGTATGGGTCTAGTCCAGTCAATAGAACAAAAAATAATCGATTTTGTGACAAAAATTTTAGCAGGATACCGACTGCGCCATCGCTAAGTACTATTCTGTCATGTTTTCGACAGAATAGTAACCATTAAGATTGCTTTGTTAGTTTTTATTCTCAAAGCAAACAAATAAAAAAAAACGCGATTTTTTGCATTAAATTGCACAATAAAAAAGTGAATAACAATTAGTTCATTGTTGAAAACATGACAGAATAGTACTTTGTATTACCGTTAATACGAAAAATCTCTATTGACTGGCCTAGTCATGCGCACCGCGATTTTACTTTGGTATAAAACTAGCATTGAGGCTCACAAATTATTATTTGCTTTTAAATACGGCTGATCGGAATGACTCACTGACCGACATTAACCCAATAACCCTATGTATAAAACAGAATAGCAGGATCATTAACTTTCAAATTGAAATTCTCGCATAATCGATCGATTTCCACGGAATAGGTAATCCTTTACATAAAGAAAAAATCCAGTAATTATCTTCTGATTCCACGCAAGCTTAAATTAGATAGAAGATCTAAGCACGACTACGGAGAATCATTTTTTACCCTTCTTGTATTCGTTGAATGATTGGCATTTTAAAATCATGTAGTTTTCCCGGTAATAAAAAGAAATTGTAAAATATTACATTGCGCGCGAATGAAGACTAAAAAAAAAGTTAACTTTAAAGATGCATTTGATTAGAAATTAGTTGATTCGCATTTCGGAGTTAAACCTATTAATTTCTAGTGATCTTAAAAATATGACGGAATATATATTATAGCGATTTGAAAACATTTATTCTGTTCGAAGCTGATTCTGAATAAAAATATGAAATATACCAAAAATACAATTCAATATTTGAAGTGCTTCGATTCCGATTATGGAATTTGCCCAGCACAGACCCTATTGCCGGGTATAAACGTTACAACGTGTTTCCGCGGTCGAAACGTTAAACGAAAATCATTGCCAGATCCGGAATCCAATTTAAAACTTGAAATTTATCCAATAACAATAGTAAGTTTTAATTAAAACTTGACGCTAATTCTATAAATACTATAATTTTACAAAAAAAAAATAATGAATACAGCCATTGCAATTTTTCAAATCTCATAATCCACGTCTTTGCGTAATGAACAAACAAAATGCAAGCCTGATGAAATAAACAAAAAACAAAAAACAAAACCTTATTTCGGTGAAAAACGGGCGCAAATCTCCCTCGTCATCGACCCCAAAAATTTTGAAATCCACCAATCTCGGAAATTGAAAAATACTCTTCTTACCCAGGACATCGGAACACAATCCGCGCATAAAGCGACCTACTGAAAAATTCATTCGCCCGTGCCGCAAAAAACGAGAGACTGCATAGCGGAGAAAAAGAAAACGAAATTACGGCGAGAGAGAAAACTTTGCTACAGGCAATTCCACACAACAAGGAAATGCCCTTTCCTCCTTATTTTCCATACAGAGAGAGAGAGAGAGAGAGAGAGAGAGAGAGAGAGAGAGAGAGAGATGCCCGGCCAAACTCGACCAAAGCTCCCGGTACTTATTTTCTACATCCTGAATATCCCTTCTTCCACTACTTCAGAAACTCGACTTCCGATCGCCGTACGTATACCCCCCACCCATACCCTAAAACTGCATGGCCATGTCGCGCGTTGTTACACTGCGCGTGTCGAGCGCGAGTAATGCGATTTAACTTGTACCCGCGTCCAGCGTACCTCTCGGAATATTGAGTTTCACGAAGCTTTCGGTCCGCGCTCACATTGCATGTACGCGCGCAAGGGACCGGACGGCATCAGGTGGATGCGCGCGAGCGCGTGCTTTCTCTGTCTCTCTCCCTCTAGTCAACTTTCGGCCTTGCCGGTATTTAATCAAGCCCCTCGACGCTTTCTCTCTCTCTCTCTCTCTCTCTCTCTGTCGTCGTCCCCTTTTGCCTTCCACTCGTCGCGGTCCTTGCCTCGAAGGACCCGGCGAAGGAATCTGGGTGCAAGGCACGCGGTCGCGAGGGTATGCTAATCTCATTTGGACAAATTAGAAAAATTAATTATAACGTTTCGACGCGCACCGTCTGCGTGAGAGTGTTATAGTCAATGTTTGACGCCTTTAAACAGAACCAATGCTGCTTTACATAGCTTTTTAAAATTGAATTCTTCAGCTATAAATATTATCTAGTTTTTCTATAATATTTCTGTTTAAAAGCTAATGTTATCTTGAAAAGAAGGGGTTTCTAAAAAACGAAGAATACAAGTACAATTCAGAAGCACAAAAAGTTGAAGTAGTTTTCCCCTCGCGATTATATCTCACCTAAAGAGAGCAAAAAAAATTCCTCTCTACATTTATCTCAAAAATTCTGATCTCCCATAAAAATGCTATTTTCCGCAGAATCTGATATCCAGTCGTAGTGATGATAAATAAGTTTTCAATATCCGATCTCATCACCTCGAATCAAATTTCACGTATCAGAAACGAACAAAAAAAGCATCCGTCTGCCCAAAAAGTATTAAAAAATTAACCGGCATCGTAATTATAATAACAAGATACCCGTTCAATATCATGAGCTAATATCGGGCGAAGAGAAGAAGTAAAGCGCAAGTACCGCGGAATAAGCGAATCAATTTGAAAGAAAACTCGCTTTGTCGCAATAATCTAACGTTAGAAAATTACACGGTACGTCGCTCGCGTGTATCGGTCTTTGTTGCGATGATCTTCGCAGAAAATATCAAATTCTTCGGTTAATATATCTAGTTAGCGGTGGCAGTTTTAAGTTTTAAGATCCTGCAGTCCCCCGTTCAATATACCGTAAGAAAAGAAGAGAGAGAACAGTCACTTTAATACCCATAGCCCAAAGAAAGGATCTCGTAATTATTTCTAAATCAATTTTCTTTTATATAATGCAAATATATATAGTTATGAATTGATAAATAGAAAAACGGCGCGATGCCCGCTTTGGAACCTCGAAGAATCTGCTTTGTGAAATACTGTTATTTACCGAACGAAAATTCTTGAGAAAATTCAGTGCATTGCTCGAGGGGCGCATAAATTGATATTTGATTACAAACGAATCGTTTATCAACTTTGATGCGGCACACGAAAAATTTTTCAATTTAATAATCCTGTAGGATACATGCACAGAGCTAATTAAATCGGAAAATCGCAAATGCAAGCATTTTGTATAGAAATTCAGTGCTGCATTTGCATTTCAATTTATATAAACGACTGCAACTTATCGGTTACTAATTTTATACATAATCTCAGTACGGATTTTGGAATCAATTGACGCAAAAACATCGTTGTCGGAATACGCGATCCCGAGAAGTCTCGCTATCGCGTGACACTCGACTTCCGCAGCTTAATCTATATAACCGACCCTCGTCGAATCCCGTCCAGAAGGAGACATGTTGTCTTCGGTCTTCAGACCAAAGGGAACCAGAGAAGAAGACTTCTTTCCGGAAGCGAACTACATAATTTCTCTCTCTCTCTCTCTCTCTCTCTCTCTCTCTCTCTCTTGTTCACCACATCTATCTTTGAATAAACCAGTTGATTAATTTAGCATTGCGTAATATCAAAACTTGAGGAAACAACTACTCGCTCACTACTCAGTCATATTGAATTTTGTACGGGTACTAATTAAATAAATGAGGTATTATGTATTCATTTGGTAAAACCGACTTAACATTTATACATATTTATTATATATAAGTCTGATAAAATACATTACTCTTCCATTATATCTCGAAAGTTCATGTTATGTGTATGCAGAACGACGAGTGAAACTCAAATAATGTTACCAATTGAAAAATGCTAATGCTTATATTTAAAACATTCAATTTATAATTTCGCTCCATTGATTAATACGTCAATTCAAAAGCGTTTCGTAATTAGCTTTAATGAACACACTTTCTCAGAATGGCGGTTAACGACGACACGGTTTCCCGGAAGAATCTCAGCTAATGCTATATGAATGTTATGATAGTGAAATCACGTTACGAAATTAAACACGAACATATAAACACGGCATGTAATTCAAACGCGCTTTGTCCCCCTGCACACGGCATACCAGTTCACTTTCTCGATAAACGCTCGCGCACAATATTCTCAAAGATTGCAAGTTGAAGCTCCCAAAACATCCGCCCGAGACCAGCAGCCAAGCAGTACATAATAACGAAGCTAATATAGGATAAGAGAGCGAGAAAGTCGGCGACAATGTGCAGCAGGCGGTTTTCCCTGGCGCCCAACGCGCGCTCTAATGTTCTTACTATTAATTCTACGAATTTCCTCCATCGCGTATACACCCGCCCACACACACACACCGCAAAGCAAAAGAAAATCCGCAGCCGACGTGCTAACTGCAATATAAAGCCCTTGCTACAGCATCTCTCGTTTTCGAGTGAGATAGAACGAACGCATATAGATGGAGAGAGATGGAGAAAGAGATAGAGAGAGAGAGAGAGAGAGAGAAAGGAACAAAAGAGAAGCAACCCTGCACGCCAGCTTCATTTCGCTCGGGGAGCTTATACATATATACAAGTACAAGAGCCGCCGCCGCCGCCGCGACGAATGCAACTCCCGCGACTCGTCGACTTCGTTAGGTGCTCTTAGGCAAAGCCAACGCGACGACTGCAGAGAGAGAGAGAGAGAGAGAGAGAGAGAGAAGATGATGAGGAACTGCTACTATACCGCCTCTCCCATACTCTCTCGTTCGTATATGCATCAACCCCCGCACGAGACTTTCCTATCGCGCGTCGTCTTCCTCCTCCTCTCTTCCACCTTTCGTGGTAATTGTCACTCGTTGCCCGCCTCGCTCGAGCAGTAGGCAGAGGAAAGGTTATTATGAAACTCGCTTCTTTTTTTTATCTTCTATGTTGCGCAACTGCGACGCGGATGCAATTTCTTATTGCCCAACGCCTTAGCGGGAGGAAGATAAAGATAAGATCGGCTGTCATGACGTTCAGACTTAGGGATGATCGAAATTAATTTTATATTACGTATATATGATTTATGAGAATAAATACATATGGAAGTTTATATGAGTAATGCGTTATTCTTGCTTTTTTTTTCAAAGTTTTAGTCATTCTGATATTGATAGACGGTACATTGAGGTGCTCAAGCCAACTTGCAGAAGTCGGTACTTCGTTGCAACAGGTGAAAAACAAGCTCCTTAACTTTCAACACTTTTGAAAAAGTATCATAAGTCGTGGGAATCGTTCCGCGGAAATATAGTATTTATTGGAACTCTACAGTACTACCAAAGTACAAAATTACACTTACTCTGGCACTAGTACATACTTCCGAAATCGAAAGGTACGTTTACTTGGAAGTTCATAAACTTAACTTACTTAAGTAACACAAATTTACACTATACCTACTGTCTTAGTTTTGCCATGTATGATTTACATCAATTTTTTTCTTTCTATAAATAACAATAATTTTATTTACTTTATAAAAGAGATGGCTTCTGTTATATACAAATATAAAAATTTCAAAAGCATGAAACTTTTACGCTGAATTTAATTATAGTATATATCAATTTGTTACATTGCTAAAATCAAATATGCTATTTGTATTCTTAACTAAAACTAATCTATAAGAAATTACACATGCTTAATATAATAAACTTCAAAACTTTATATAATCATTCTTAAGAGAACTTTATAATAATCGCGTAAAGGATTAATCATTTTAGAAACAATACAGTTCAAACTCATCAAAAATTTACGTTTATACCTATTGTGATCTAACATGGGAGCGCAGTTGGAGCTTAAATACACCATGTTTGATCACGTGTTACCATATCAGCCAATCGCTTACGAGAATTTGTGGACTAAGATGCTTTTTTTGCCACCATATGTCAACCCAATCGATCTTAGATCCCAATCGTACTCTGCGTTAATCCGAGCTATTCATACTCGTTATGATTTCAGTTTTTAATGCAGTAATTTATAAAATATTAAAATTTCTAAGGAAATTGGTTTGAGCTTCCAAATGGATTGATTCAGAGTATAATTTTAGATCTCGTAGTCTGAAGTTAGCGTGACGCTGATATCCAATACAGAGAATATTTTCTGAAATTATTATATATATGCTATAAAGTAAAAAGTATATTTCAGTGTTATATATTACATGCTAAATGCAGAGTGATGTCACGTTTATTCTAGTTTAAGTAAGAAGTCATTTGAGTCATTATTACACTCCAAATGCTAAACGGCAATATTCTCGCTTCAAGAAATCTAAAGTGTAATTGAGTTTAGAGCTAGATAAAGGGCTGTAACGGATCTTTAATTATATAAAGTATCTGTTAAGAAAAACAAGCATTTATTTAATTGCATTAAACCATATGTGCTTAATTCGACAAATGACATTTTTCTAAAATTTAATATACTTTAAATCTCAATTCAAGATATTTTAAAAATATTTTATTTTTTTTTATGTTAAAAGCAATACGTTTTATTAATGAACCAGTGAAATTTTTGCAAAGTAAATAACAGTAAAGAAAAATACGTAGAAGAAAGAGTAAAAGATTGCACTCAGAACGCGGAAAAGTGCAAATTTTTTTAAATAAACAGCAACAGTTTACTTCAATTTAAAGTGCACATAAACCACGATAATGAACTTTCAATTAGTACAAGTATTTTAGATTAATCCGCAATCACCTAATTCGAGTAATCTAATTTAATTTATATACATCACGTACGAATTAATACCATTAATTACATTTTTATTTTAAAGTTATTACTTAGAAATTCACGTAATTGATTGCATAACGAATTCACAGATGTATATTTAGGACATAATATATTTGCTTATATTCCAGCAATCAATATCATTTTGTTAATATTACACTATTTAACACCTCAATTAAAATTCTAACAGGATAATTTAGCACTAAACATTCATTTTATGACATTTGCATCTACAAAATGTACAAAAAATGTGCATTAGCAACAATTTTTATGAATCGCACGTATACATTTTTCTATTTTGTAGACCAATATTCGTAAAGACGAAATAACGTATTCAAATATGACAGCGAGAAAGCTTCAAAATTTTGTCGATTTACCAACATGTTTATTTTTAGTTTTATTCCATTAAAGCCTTTTCCATTTTATTCATATAAAGTGTGTAACACCGCAAAAAAGTCTTAAACTTCAATCGGGCGACTTTCGAACAAGGCATTTCATGCACACGCTACCATCGACTTATAATCACGAAATTTATACATTATGAGCCGTAATGGTTAATTATTCCGTTATTAATAAGCAGAATTTATTTGTTTTAATAGCGTTAATAAATTTCCCTCATTAATTACTAAGCGCAGCAATGGCCAACCACTCACAAATAAACGATATTAACCGAGCTAATATCTGTTGAACTCGCCGCCGCCGCGCAGTAGTCGAGGTATAATACAAAAACAAACGATAGAACCGCGCTCGACGCTACTGCACGCGCACAATCCGACTACGACGACTTTAAAAATTCATAGCTATTTCGCGTTGCCGTTTGTCAACACTCTCTCATTCTCTCCTCCTATCTCTCGGCTTTTCCACTTTTTCCATACAATAATAAGCATTGTTACGCGCGAGCTCGACGTTATATCAAAACGACGCGCTACGAATCCAATGCAATATATAAAGTGTACGCGGCCAAGATTTCAGATTCGCTGCGGCTGAAATTAATTATCTTGCATTGGAAAAGCGGAGCGCGTATGTTTGGTAGAGAAATAATTCAATACCACGAATGTAGGAGCAATTATTCGGCAAATGTTGTCATTGCTCGATTGAAGAGACATTTATTTTTCGTTTTCTGGCTTGTTTTAGAAATGATCGGAACATTTGAATAAATTGATATTTCATTTGTGTGTATGAATTTTTCTACTAACAACTAATCATTTCATATGTGAACCACATTGACTTCATTTATTTTATTTTAGCCTGCAATATTAAAACTAATAAAACATAAAACTACAATGAAAAATAATGAGACTGACCGAGATTGGTAAAATTGATAACTCATTTGAAAAAGAAAAAAAGGTCAAAAAAAAAAAGAAAAAATTCTGGAGAAAATATGAATCATTAAGTACCTTTCGTGACTTCCCTCACATTCTAACATGAACGTTCTACTTACGTCCGAATTATTTTAGATCTGAAGAGATTGATAAAATATTATTACCAGGATAAAAAACGCAACTCACTCGAATGACGCTAAAAAGTACTAAAGACTGCTTTTGTATAAAGAGACAATTTTAAATTATTAATTGCATTATATCTACGTGTAACAGATTACTTTTAAATAGCTAAATAATTAAGCAACAAATTAAGTAATAAAGTTACGTGGGTAGTAGACATCTAATTGCAACTAACTTGAAAAACTTTTAAACACACATACACTCATACAAAATTCCAAAATATATTCTAATTTGAATAATAATTAATGCGTTTCCTGGATTGGTTTTGCAGTATCAATTCCAATATTCGAAAATTTTAATATGCGGCGATATTCCTTTTGACTGCAAATACGTTGATTCATATTCATTCTGCAAAACTAAAGAGAAGAATCGATCACAATGCAAACAATAAAAGAGGCAATAAAACTGCCATTGTAATTTAATCAGAGTAAATTAGGAAGCAATTAGCCTCCAAAATAATTACATGCAGCGTTTTGGGATCGTAAAATCACATATTTTACAATAATACGTCATTTTGATATGTCAAAAATATTTCTCATTATTTGAATCTGTCCAAAGTATTTCCATGCAACAAAGGAACATAATATTTTCAAATATATAAATTATATACCAAATTTTGAAAGTAATTAGTTTACTTCGTTTCTTTTTCCATTTCGACAAAAAAAAAATGCGGAAACTCAGTCAGCTTTGCGGAATTCTGGAAGTTCATAAAAAGCAAATAATTAGAAAATATAATAAATCAGAACGGGAAAAAATATTCTGTTTTTAACAATAAAATTATTCGAAACTTTATTACGTATATTAATGAATTTTACTGCTGATGGGTTTAGTACGTAAAACTTAAAATTTCCGAGAACTTCGATATCATAATGGAATTACTAAACTTGTATGATTAAAGTAAAATTTAATTATTTACTTACGCTTCTTACGTATTATAATAAGAACATTAACATTTTAAAAGTTGAAATATAAATATTAAAAATACATTCTACTCTTTAAACAATTAAAAGCATATTGAAATGGAAGTGATAACCCAATTGATTTTAATAAATACAATGAAATTTAATTTTTTTCATGTTTTGCTGACTTTCTAGAATAGATTCTCGCTGAAAAACGTTTGGTGGATAAAAAATATGTATAATTTTTTTTTATTTAATCAAGTTAACTTTTATAATTAATCTTTTTCATACATAATATAAATGTAGCGACCATGTTTTATGCATATATATCACTTCAAGTAGATAAATCAGCATACAGTCAGCCTGAGTGATATTTACCACTAATCTTTCACGTGGATCACGCATAAAAGTGTTAGTGTTATCTCAGGTATCCACCTTACATGTAGATCATAATATATTCATCGTAAATTACTGAATCCCACAAAAATATCGAAGATCTGATCGAAAACTTTTTCCCTACAAGTGTTAAGACAACATTGCCACTACGTAAATGCAAAAAAAAGTTACTTCAACAGCTCACTTCACAAGCTACTCAAAATAATTATGCATCCAACAATTTTTTCATTATCCCAATCCCCGACCCAGTCCGAATAGTCACTCGTTCCCACGTAGGAAATAAATAAACCACTCCCCAGTTGAAAATTGCATTATTAATTTTATTGCGATAATCCTATTGTAACTCTCCGTAGAGTACCGCATTTACGGCTACGCCCGGTGGTGGTACACTCCTTGCTCTGTGCAGCAGTTCTCATCATACCTGTACATATACGTACGCATAAACCGCGCCAAGCGAGGGAAACACCAGCAAATGCTGCATAGAGCACACGTGTGCCCTGCACACATACACGTATTTGTGCATATAGTATATAGACGTATATAGGTGGATGAAGCAGGTATACGAGAGGGAGAGAGGAGTAGGAGGAAACCTTCGGCAACTATGTATCGACTTTCGGGCTGATTACATTATAAAGTGAGCAACGTTTCAGCCCGTCAGCGGGCGCTTACAGGCTTGCCGACGCCCGGGCGGCGCGTACCTACATACATGCACACGTACACACCTGTCTCTCTCCCTCTCTACCTCTCTCTCTCTCTCTCTCTCTCTCTCTCTCTCTCTCTCTCTCTCTCTCTCTCTCTCTCTCTCTCTCTCTCTCTCTCTCTCTCCCTGTCGCTCTCACGGCATCGACCGCCACCTGAATTAGACCACTTGTGAATCATGCAAATCAGTCCCTTTCCCCCTTTGCCCGCTTCCACACTCTCTCTCTCTCTCTCTCTCTCTCTCTCTCTCTCTTTCGTTCTCCCTCTCTGTCTCTCTAGCTTCGAGGTAAGCATCCGAAACGTCTGGGCGTCAGGTCGATTTGACGTCGTACCCCACTCACTCTCCATTGTACGCTCCTTGTGTGCAGCGAGCAAAAAAAGAAGTCTCTAGCGAGATACGATTGAAATGGTGAGGGAGAGAGAGAGAGAGGAGAGAATTAGAAGTTTCTTGTGGGATGTGTGAGCGCGCGACTCCACCGCGCGAGCGGGAAATGATTAGCCTCGAACTGTTGCGCTTCTTTCTAGTCCCGATGGTATCTACTTATACCGCTGTCCCAGTGTATATATACTTTATTGTGTGGAAAATGAATGAGAGGAGAATAGGAGAGCAGCAGAAAGTCGGAAAGTGTGTAGTGGGAAAATAGAGAATACAGATTTATCGAGGCGAGTGGTGTTGGAATGAATGTCGCCCCGATGCGCGAGCGTACTATGGTAATCGAGAAAAATAACGAGTCCACTAGAGCACACTTATCTTCCGCGTATCGAACTGCTGGACGTGTAATTTTGATATTTTTCGAGAGTTTGAATTGATCGCGTGCTTTTGCTGGGATCGAAGTACATTTCGCTACGATTATAGCAGTATATTCTGCTTATGAAAAAGTAAAACAAAAAATGCGGCTTAAATTGTGAACACTTAGGATCTGACAATACCTTAATAAAGAAAATTTATGATAAAATATATTTCATTGTGAATGATGCTGGAAATTTTTAATTGATTTGTTTTGCTTTGAATTTTACTCCCTTGGTATATTATAATGATTCCTACTCGACTGACAGGAGCTGCGCTCTAAAATTAAGGTTTTCAAAATAGATAAATAAAAGCTCTCGATACTGGATGCGCGATGCAAAGCAATAAAAACAATTTGAGTTTCAAAGTAATTACTTACATAGCTCTCAATTTATGTTATTACTGTTAAAAAAACATCTCTTGACGGCTTTAATTGACATGTCGCGAAAGTCGAACTTCCCAATTACGCTGGAAAATTTGATGCGCTTAACTAAGGGTTAATGGTTTTAGTAGACCCGATAGTCCACGCGAGGTTAGCTTCTCTTCTCACGCGTTCCCTTTTTTTCCCTCGCTTTTTCGATAGCTTGCATCTTTGCGCTAAAACGAAGCTGCGAAAGTGCCTATAAGTAGATAATGATAAACAGTGTTGACTCGAAAAAAAAAAAGTTAAAAGCAGCTCAGGAAATCCTTAAAAATTTGATGGAAACTCGATGCGAGGGAACTGATAAATATGTGTCAGTTTTAGTGACATTGATTACGGTAAATTAATTCTCGGTATTTTTCAATATGAAATCCAATAGTTTCTACGAGTTGTGTGAAATCAGTATAGAGGAACACTTTTTTAATCTAAAATTGTGCAACTTATCTGTTTTTATTGAACTTGTTTAATGTGGTAAAAAGAAATTCTGATCTGGCGCAGTATCAAAATAATTAAAAACTGTAGTGGATAATTCGTCGGCATTGCTGGTGCGCAACATACATAATAATAGAGAAAGCAAAAAAATGGCAATACTTATAACTCATGGCAAGCTGTATACTCGACGCAACGGTGTATCTACTTTTTACAGTGCCGAATAGGCGTTGGGCGTTGGTAAAAATGGCTTGTTGCACAACGTTGGGCGAATTTATTTTTTAACAGCGATACTTCACACTCAACTCGAACATTGTATTCTGCCGGACCTCGTATAATGAGTAACAGTGCAATAAAGCAGCTAGAATGCGAGGAGGATCTGTGATATTAAAAAAGTTACTCCTTTAGTCCTTTTAACGTGTACATTAAATATTCTCCTCTTTGTGCCAAGTCAAAGTTATGATTTTCTAAGTTTGAATTAATTCACTACTTCCTAATTTGACCCTCCGTACTCGCTCTACATTTTCTCTAGCTTTCTCTCTCGTGTCTCATCTCGCTTCGCCTATTTTCTATGTTTTTGTTGTTTCCTGTCTGATAGCAAGATGACACAGTTTACTATTTAGCTTGTTAATACATTAATAAACAGCTAACTTTATTTATTAAAAATAAGCTTAGTGTTTTTCTTGTCTATTTCTGTATTATAAAACTTTTTATTTCATAGTGTTGTTTTGATTTTTTTTAATTGAGCCGCAAATATTAATCTTTATCTAAATAAAATATATACATGTGTATAAGTTTCAATAACTAATCTAGACATAATGCTATCTTAGATTCTCAGTACCTTACATTTTGAAAGTTTCTATGCGAATACTAAGATTTCTTTGTTGGAAAAATAAATCATTCATTGTAGACAGATTTTGTTTTACTGTGAAACACATCAAGAGCTAAATTTTTAATGTTTGAGATAAACGTAGTGAATTACGAGCTCTAACGGTTAATTAAGTACATAATCAAATAGAGATCATAAAGTGTTTCGGATCTCTAAAATCACTTCTTATGAGGATATAAAAAGTGAGTTAATGATATATCACACTGCATCTTCCAATGATTTAATTTCATTCTTATACACAACCTGAGCTTGAAAATACTTTTCAACTTACTATGGCAAAGAAAAATATGAAAACGTTTTTAAACGAATTATTTTTGTACAAAGTTGAACAAAAATATTAATATAAAAAAAATTTAATTAGTGTTAATGTATTTTACAAGTAGAGCTGAAATATCAATAAATATATTAATTAATAAATTAATATTTTACTTTCATAAATGCATTAAGAATTAATTTACATTAATTTTAATAGTTTTATTTTATTCTCTTAATCCCTGATAAAATATTAAAAAGTTGGACAATTATTTCCTTAATTCATAGTCTCTTTTGTAGTATCAATAATAAAAATTCATACTAATATATTCAAGTGATTTTAAAATTATCAGCATCTGCACTTCGCAGTTGCATAAAGTGATGATCATAATATAAGTCGGAGGATATAAGCGACCCGGCAATTTCGGTTTAAATATACTTAGAGTCGCGTAAACATGTCCCGCCGAACCTTCCGCTTGCTCCAAATTTGCGAGCAATAACAGCAAGTGAATTAAGTATTATTTTCTCAAGTTCTATAAATATTAAAGTTCTTAAAATATTGCGTACCAAATATTTTTAAATTTAAC
>UELV01156679.1:0-77267 GCA_900490015.1 Megastigmus stigmatizans
AGCAGTCATATGAGGCAGCGTTAGGTTAGCCTAATCTGACCAATCGCGTGTTGGCAGAGAGAGACAGCATGTAAGAGTTTTTGCATATTTAGCATTGTCCAAGTATTAGGACATTCAAAATTGGACACAGGGGTAAACTGGAATTCTATTGTCCAAGTATTGGTACAAAGGAATGCTTATCTATTTACCCAATTTCAATGTAATGACGCGATTAAACAAAGTTTTTAAAAGTTCGGTCTCCTTATGATACATATAACTTTCAAAATATTAAAAAAATTTTGGTCATAGAACAGTTATTTTACTAGTTTTACTTGATATATTCTCAACGTACGCTTAAGTGTTCAACTATTGGTACTTTTACCTTATATATTTAAGCAATATTTAACATATGGTAATGATAAATTACTTCAGAGAAAGGTACGCGCTGTTTTGTTTAACCATTTAAAAAACCTGTAAAATATAAAAACATATTTTGTATTTGAAATATATACTCCACATATATAGGAACGATAAATTAATTTGGAGAAAGCTATGTGCCAATGCATTGACAGTGGTTTTTATTTTATTTGTACATTGACAAAAAATATACTGCTATAGGATTTATTTACATTTTGCCCAATACTGTTCATGAATAATATGAGAAAAAAAGAATCGTATTGTTTGATATATCAGCCCATGTGTCAATAAAGTAAAAAAATGAATGAATGAAAATGTAAATGGTGACATTATCTGCAGCTTTTAGCGGAGGAAATCAGCCTGTTGCAATTCTACACGCGAAATTATTGTACAAATTGGTTATATTATTATTCAATATCAATATAAGTTGATAATTATGTACTAAAAAGTTACTGAATTCAAAATACTTATGTCATTGTTATGACAGTATTATTATCTACCATAATGTCCTTTGAACGCAAATAAATATTTTACAGTAATGATGTCTCCACTTATTAGAGTTTGCAATCCTTTAATTGTTCAACGGTACATAGGTATATATACTCTTTAAAAAAACTCAAGCTCAAGTAAATCCTACAAAAGCGAGCCATTGATTCGCTGCACGAAAACGATGTAGCATTGGTGGAAAAAGGTTAATCAGGCAAGGCTGGCAAGTCGAACGCCTGTAAATTCTGGTATAACAGTGGTCGGAACACAAATCAGTGCATAAATCGAGCGCCAACATTCAGCCGGGTGTAGTATAGCCGGAGCCGCGCACAGAGCCGCAGCTCGACGTGTATATTGGACGTACATGGGTACATGGGTAGGAGCCGGGTTTTCCCTGCGGTTTCGGCTGCGCGGCCCGCTGCCTTCGGCAAATGCTACACAAGTACTTCTAATCAAGTCGGCTCTGGCGGGCGCAGCTGCAGCGCCGAGAATTTAACGCAAGCGCGCGAATCGACGCGCGATACGGGCTGTTACTGCTGCAGGAGGGGAAAAAAGCCCCTGATAAGTCGTGTCGCGCGCGAACTAGGAATTTAACGAGTGAAGCGTCTATCTGTACAGCCGGCGGGATGGTCAATCTCCGGCAGCTCGATTCTCGACCCTTTTTTTCCATAATTGACGCGCTCGGAGACTCGCGTCACACACACACACACACACACACACACACAAGCTGTTCTGCGATGCGCGAAATTTGATCGCCGCGCGCGCGTTTCGATTCTCCTGCTGGGGTTCTTTTGGGTATGTTTAGCTGAGCAGCGTTTGTGGATGCCCATCTAGCCTAATATTTTCAACGTCGTTCCATTGACAATGCGTGTGTTGATGATTCGTGAAAAAGAAGAGTAGGCGGTTATTGGTGAAAAATGAATTTTGAGTTGTGTTTAGGTGAAGAACACATCGATTCATGTTGTAACATAAAGAGGGGTCGCAAAATGGGAAAAAATACAAGAATACGCAAACGAAAGCTTCATGTCACCTACGGTAAAACAGAACTCGACATTTGACAAAGTTAAACAATAAACCCACTTGATTTTCAAATAAAAAGTATTACAGGTGCTGAAAAAGTTAAATAAAGAGGAACGCGACACAGGCAAAGCATTTCGAGATCCCGCTAAAAGCTTGAACTAGGACTAGTATTGTAAATTTCGCTGCGGAAAGAAGCGATAAAGATTTTATCGAAAATGTGGCAAACCAATACGGGACACCGACCAAACTAGGACTCGATTCCTATAACTCAGACTTCGCGAGAACTTCGTGGGAAATCGTAATTTCCAAGTTAGCCGCGCTGTTAACTCGAACTATGGCCTGTTGTTTGAAAATAAGTCTTCTTTTAAACAAGCTCATTATTCGGAAATATACGATTTTATCTTTTAAACTTTCGAACCTTAAATGCGGTTATTAAATCGAATGGTTTAGCTAATAAATTATTATGAAAATGTGATTCAGTTAATGTCAAATACCATTTACCTGTATTGAATTACTTAAAATCCTTCGTTTTGGGATATTCTATATTTCTAAAAAAGTATAATGCTATAAAAAGTATAAGCCGAACTCGATTTTTCTTGGAAGATTTGTACGCTTAAATATACATAATTAAATACCTACGATTCCGAGAAAACTTAATAGAATATGACCGGATGTGAAGTATTTAATGGCCGGCGTATATAGAATTCGTGATCATAATAAAGCTTTAACAAATATCAAACGAGTTTAATTTCTCGTATAAGTCATATATAAAACAAAAAAAATAATATTGTTACGCTGGAGCTTGAAATTCTCACGCATTTTTTTTAATAACATTTTGTATAAAGCAATATCGAGAATTTTATGAAATTTGGCTCGATGTATAGATTTACACTTTTATCCACTTTACATGAAACGCACTGCATTGTAAAGTATTGATACACACAGTCACGTAACATGATCTTTTTTTTTTATTTGTGAAAAGTGTAATAAAAGTGCAGAGACTGCAGAAATGCAGGTTTTAAAAATTTGCGCAATAAACGATAAAATTATTGTCTCTCGATGTGAGAATAAAACTCGATTTGTTTGAGTAAACGGAGTGTGCAGTTACCGCAATCGGAATCGACAGGAAGTTATAATAGATATGAAGAAATAAAAGAAGATAATACAATTAAATAATGACTTTATTCGCATGTCACGATAAACTCATTAAATACCATGGTGTTTTAAAATTTGTACATAAAATCATAAATTATACTTACAAAAATAATTTCACTCTTTATTACAAAAAAAAAGTTTGCTTATCATTTATTAGAAGGCTGTGACAGTGGTTTTAATTGTGTCATTTGTCTGGGCAGCTTTCAAAATGGTCTTTCGAGGAAAGACTCCTGATATCTTTCGACATTTGAATAACGTTTCCTATGGATAAAATGAAATGTTTAAAAAGTATTTCTTTTATTCAAATAGGGTTCTATTGAATATTAGAGTACCTTAAAAGCCTCTCGAAACTTCTTCGACATAATACTGTAGATGATAGGATTTACGGCAGCAGAGAAAAAATGAAGCACACCAGAAAAGTAGAATGCAAAATCATCGATTACCTGGTAGTCTTGGATAGAAATATTGCTCATAAGTGTTTCACCGTAGATGGACATCATTCGATGAACGTGAAAAGGTAGCCAGCATATGAAAAATACCGCAACAACGACCCCTGAAAAAATAGAAATAGAAAAGCAAGCTATAGTACGTGAAAGGCATGCAGTATGCTTTTCACCAACCGCAACTTACCCAGCATCTTCAAAACTCGCCTCGTGGAAGCATCGATCCCGCCGGTAGGCTGTCTCTCCTCGGTCTCCTCGACACCGCAGCCCCGGCTCTTGTCCATCCTGCTCGACTCGATCAGCCTCATGCCTATGAACGCGTAAAGTATCGTGATGATGGCCATCGGGAGGACGAAGAAGAGGAGAGTCGTGAGCTCGAGGGCGTAGCTTAGCCAGGAATAGGAGTAGGCGCACGTGGAGAGCCCGTCGAAGCTGTAGGCCTCCCAGGTGATGGTCAGCGCCCACAAGAAACCCCCCACCCAAATCGCGAGGATTAGCTTTATGACCCGCGACAGCTGGGACATGACCTGGGCTACGAGCGGACGGCAGATCGCCAAGTATCTTTCCACTGTGAAGGCGGTAATGGTCAGTACCGAGACGTTGATCGATGTTTCCGAGGCCAAACTTCTGTAGTAGCACGCCGCGTTGCTGAAGTAGTACTGCGGGAGAAGAAAAGGTCAAGCGGTCAGAGACAATTTAAGAATCAACCTGTTTTTCCCCCTTTCTAAGCTGATCATTACTTTTTGACATTTCAAATTTAAATACGGAAACTATGTATTTCACAACTTTACGATATGAAATATATAGGGTTAAGAACTGTTTGGAATTTCAGACAATAGGTTGCACTATTCAGTGCACAAGATGACAAATATAATTCTATATTAATTTTGAAAAATTTTCAAAAGCTAATTATAATGCACAAGGACCAATTGAGACACAGTCTTTACTTCGTAAGGATTCCAAGCCATGTACATGTCATGAGGGACTCCAGTAATTAGTAGCAGCAGGTCCGAGATGGCCAAACTGAACAGATAACAATTGGTCGGCGTGTGCATGGACCTGCCACAGGCTATGACGATGCACGTGACGATGTTACCCACGAGTCCGATCGCGAGTATGCAAATATCGATCAGGACGATGAAAACAATGGCGAACGTCGAACTCCGAAAAGAACCGTACGCAGGCAACTCGAAATAGTCGTCCGACAAATTCGACTGCATGATTGCCACTACTCATCCCATGGAATCCAGCACATTTAAATGGAGCTACCAAAGTATAATAAAGCCAAATATCGAGCGAACTCTTCTATCGACGATTGCATTCTGCACTACTATAGAGGGTTGATTATGAACTTAAAACTGTTTTTAACTTAATTAGCAAACGACACACAAGTGGCCGACCGACAGAGTACTTTTTCAAATGGCTTTTGTTGACTGGACGTGTGTGACACTCGAATACCGGATGGCATTGCTTCGAGAGACAATAATCGCGACGATAACTCGACGGATGTGCCTTGATTAATTGTAAATAATATTCTAATACGATAAATTAGCTGTGTCGCCGTGAATGCAACTAATTGAATTCCGCGTTTTATGCGATGGAGCGCACTCGATTTTTTTATTCTCTATTGAACGTAATTATTAATTTGATTTCAGTGCTGCAATAGAATTAGAGCAATTAACTTTGATAGTATTATATATACTATAGAAAATAGAACATCATAATTTTACAAAAACTGTAATTTATTAATAAAAAAATAACTACTGCAAAGATTACAAGATTACAAATAGGAAAAAGCGGAACCTTAAACAATATAAATATGAAATTCAAAAAATTTAAAATATCTTTAATGAAAATTGACAATGAAAATGTTTAAGCATTAGTACTTAAAAAGAGCTCACCATCAATTGAATGACGAAGAGAAATATATAAGTAGCCATGTAATGGAAGCCTGCTGATTATTCTTTATTTCTGCAACCTAATTATATGCATAATCGTAAAGCAGAAATTCTTATTTTCTATTTTCTAAACTCTTCTCTTATACTACATGTTACAATAATTATTATATTGTAACATTAATAAATATGTAATTTTATAGAATATTTTTTTAATAAAGTACTTAAAAAAATATTAAAAATAATGTCAGAAAATAATTTATTTATTATCGCTTGATTAAAAGAATAAAAATAAGCTAATTATTACTAATAGGTGGCGAATCCGGTGCATTGCCATTCGGGTAATGTTGATAATTCTTGGACATCACATTACAGCCAAAAGTTTGTAATTAATATTTTCCAAATCGACAGTCTTTGACCTGAACCGTTGAGCCCGATTAATAATGAACCAAAGTACACCATTATCATCGAAACCGAAGGAATTCGTCCACTGCATCAAATCATGATTGTGAGCCAGGACAGCACGATTCCGTTCGAAAGGAACTTTCCTCGTATCCCACATCCCAACGGCATCGTCAGCGAGAAGACCGTAGTACAACGCTCCATCTGCTGACATTCCCATTCCTTTACTCTGGGGCGATTTTCTTCCCAGGCACCGCACGTACTTTGTAGCGAAAATATTTCATTGTCAAAAGCGCATGTAAAATGTTACTTGACGATGTACCGACAAAGTTTCGAAAAATGTACAGAATCTAGAAAGTTTGCGAAAAATTTTTGAAAACTAAAAATTTGAGAGTAGAATTTTCATTTTGACAATTTTATATACTTCTGTTCAGGAATTTAAAATCTAACTTGGCAAAATAAAGTCACACCGTCACTTTAAAATTTAATTTACGTCACTCTTTAAAACGATTATTGTGACAGAACAAAATTTTACCAGAATAATCTCCAATGCTATGATGTGAATTCATCAATACCATCATTGGAATCGTAAATACTCGGAAGGAGGACATTGAGGTATAGTAAACCAATCGACTTCCATCCACTGTAACTGGAGATAAAGCAATACCGTTTACACCAGCCCTAGTTATCAAAAGCGTCCCATTAATTAACATTTCGGCCGCATCCTCGTTGTAACCCAATGATTCATCTAATCTTCCAAGATATCTTATTGTGCACGCTCAACATAACAAGTGTTAGTTATATAGGCCATACCACCTTCTTCATGGTCCAGAACTGTATCGATCAGAATTACGGTTTCTCGATTTACAACACCATCTAGGAAGGTGTAGCTCGTCAAAATTTCACCTTACTGTCCAGATCTAGAATGACTAACTTGGGTGGACAATTGGCTTTAAACTCGTGCGTCATTATTTCTCTTTGACTATTATCGTCCAGCATCTGCATATCCCAATTAGGATAAAGCTCCATAAGTGGCGATTTTTCTGCAGAGCCCATTGATATTATATGGATGGGACTCCAGCGAGGTAAGGATAGATAAATTTGATTTTTTCATATTTTAATCCCAGATATGGAGACTTCACTTATAATGTAAGATTCGTCATTAATCGCGTTATTATAATCTTCCTGTGATGTCCAGGTGTAATTGAGATACTTCCGTTGGAATTTAAGTACAGCTGTATTCTTTTCAGCTGATATTATATAAAGTGGAAAGATAAGAAAAATACGATTGAGTATATGCACATATTTATACCTGTTTTGTGTGAGAAGACCTGAAATAAAATAAGTGGTGGTAACTTTTACAGATAACACAAAATGAACTTTACTTCAATGAAACAATCAATTTAAATGAATACGTACTAAACAATTATTTGATTCTTGAATCTTTTACTCGTATACGTAGTGAGCAACTCGGTGGTTACGTTGTAAATGCGCAGCATAGCGATACAAAAACGTAAACCATGCCCTTTGAAAGCTCTTCTAAACTATGCTATAGAAGCATCGAAGGTTTTGAATATTTAATACTTTGGCAGAAATTTTCAAATTGTTACCATACCAAATTGCATGAACGCGATGTCGACATAATACTTTAGTACTTTGTGTCGAGGCTGGAAACTAATTATCATTTAATTAGTCGAAGCAAATGATTTATTTTAAATGATTTAAATTTCAAATAATTCAAATACAGGATCATTACTATTATGGAATTGAGAAATACTCCAAATTATAAAATATTAAATTTATAACGAAATAACAAAATGATTTAGCATGAACCTTTCATTACTCAGTTAAATTAGTATTCTGACGGCATTTAATGAGAAAGCTAAAAAGCCAATTATATATCTTCTCTGAAGCCTGGCAGCGTTTGGACTAAATTGCGAGGCAGCAAACAGGAAGAAAATTAAAACGTTCAGTCGCGACTCCTTTAATTTGTTATGTAATAATAGGAACATTACCGAGTCACTGACTTCTAATCTGACATTACAGCATATGTTTTAATAATCGTGGTCAATGTCGAGAAATAAAATATTTTTTATTTAAAAGTACTCGGAATATAATTTTTTCTTCTTTTTCAAATTCGTTTATAGTCAAAAATATTGCAGTGCTGAAATACAATTTTATGTTGCCATTCACTGCACTATAAATATACAGTAAGCTAATATGTAGGTCATTATAATTTAGTAAAATTGAACTATGGCTATCATTTTGACTGTTTACTTTTGAAAATCACTTTATCATTTGCATTTACCTGTATACCTTATGTAACAAGATCATTCTTTAAGTGCAGGAAAAAAATATTCAACTTTTGTCAATGTGCAATCTTCAAAATATTCTTTTTTTATTTTTTTAGCTCGTCAACGTTTTCACATTATATACAAAAACATAAATTTAATAATATTAAAGAGTCAAATTATTACATATGTTTAAAAACTTCAAAGAATTAGTTTGTTTAGTAAATTAGATTTTCCTCACAATTAGGTAATTTATTCTAAAATCTAAATAAATGGGTATTTCCCATTTGCACGAGGACAATCGATAGCCAAACAAATATTGCGTACATCACAAGGATTCTTTAGAATTATCTACGCCGCAGTATCGATACAAAAAAAAAGCGACAAGTTAAAAACTCGGGCGAACTCGTATAGGTACGCATTTGACTAAATTAAAATTTAAGGTTATTCCTTTGTCACAACTTTTGTCGACTTTGGCGCGGAGGCTGATCGCGAGTGCCGCGCGTATATATTAAGCGATGCGCATAAAGTTGTATTAAGCGCGGTTAGGAACTTAACGATCCTCGCGCTCTCGCGCTTTTATTATGATGAAATTTCATGGTGTGCGGCGAACGGCTTTGCCAGCTGAAGCGCGAGCGATAACTCGAGCTTTAACTCGAGCGCCGCTTTTCTATATGTATATAAAATCTGCGACCCCGCGCTTAAGGAAATTATACGCACATGGCCGACAACGAAACAAACGCTCCAGATATTTCCGACCGAATTATTGTTACGATCTCGATCTTAGCTCGATGCTCGTATTAAACAAATTGTTATCAATGTGCAATTGTATTGTAAATGGCATACTTAGGTAAAAAACACAGGTGTAGTAAAATATAAGGCGAATGCGTTGTTAGTTACAATCAACACTTGTTACGATTATCAAGCTTTTTATGAAAGAATAGCTGGGCTTCCTAAATGTTCATTAAAAATTTAATAGTGTCGACCGCATCATTACGCAATATTAAAACAATTTATAATTAAGTCTAAAGTGCATCATACTTTATGTACGAAGAGTTTTACTAATTAATATTCATTAAATTTAGAGTCAATTTATAGTACGCTCCGCATGTAGTCATTTTCGCGGGACGCGTACGGATAATTATCATCGACATAATTAATATTATTAGCATGTTTTTCATAAAATACGCGTTAAAAAAATTAATGGGATTTACAAAAAAGGGTAAAAATATCTCAAAGTAACAAACAAATTTCAACATACGCGCATGGAATGTGCATCAAGTTGGCTATTTTCTGCATTGTAAATTTATTTTCCATGTTATTTTTTTATAGCCATTAAAAACAAGCTTATCCGATTACCGCATCCAACGCGTCATACTTCAATAACTGCTTTCATACTGTCCACCTCGAAATAAATACCCCAATACATTCAAAGTTAAGCCTGTTTATAACGCTTGAAAAAATACGTTTCACATGCATAAAATGCGCGGACGCGCGTTTAACATTCAATTAAAAAATGTAATTTATCAAAATTTATGTGAGCATCCTTTTGACAATTTTCATTTTTCCTCCCGATTACGTTCGCTTATATGCGAATACGCATAGGCTTTATTCGGGCTCGAGTATATGAAATATGGAAAGTAATGCAAAATTTTAAGGTTTTTATTAACACTAGGCTGGTCACCTAATTCTCTAAGCTTACAAAAGTTATAGCTAGATAAAAGTGAAGAAAAGAAGCCAAGCCAAGCCAGGCTTTATAGCTTTAAAGCTTTACCTCTCTATACCCGTCCATAAGCTTGGAGAATCAAGTCCCAGTTCTCTTATACTGCTTGAAAAAATATACTCAGAAAGATGCGAAATTACGTTAAATTAAACCATTATTATAAAGCTCCTACTAAAATATTAAATGATAATCAGGTTTTAGGTTGGCCAAGTGTACCAGTAAATTATATTTTGAATACTAGGAATCATATGTTTGAAAAAGATTGATGAATAATATCCAAAATTTGTTGAATCAAAATAAAAGTTATATTCATGAATATATTGATGATATTTTCACCCAGAGTTTGTTTTTCAGCTTTTTCAAAATCACAACTTTATATAATAATAAAAGAAAAAGTCAAAATCGCAGGACATCAAAGCAGACAAACTTCCATATGAATTCCAACGATTAATATACAAAACGAGTTTTTTTAGAATTTTTTTTTTGACTTGCGTGAATAGAGGTGAAACCTATATTTTTAGTGTTTCGACATGGCAGCACTTGATCCCAGATAGTTGTAAATATTTGTCAATTTTTTTCACGTTCTTTCGCAGGGCTGCACCGAAAAAGCAATCAAACACCCTCGTAGATGGCGTCCCGATAAAAGCCCGGAACCGTTGAGATTACTGAAGATCGTCAATAACCAACGTGACAATCAATTAACGTATGTCACACATGACGCAGTATTGGAAAACTTTTGCTCTTGAATTCGCCTTTCTGTGCAGAAGCTCGCGCTCGCCTATATACAACATAATAAATGGTCCCGTTTATCGAAAAAATCCAGCCCCAAGTACTTTTCGCGTGTCTCATGCATTTTCTTTCTTTTCATTTTAGCTTTTCCCTACTTTTTTCGAGAATTATAAATAAGCCAACTACAATAATGTGCATAGATTTACGGGATGAAAATACGTGAATTTTTCTTAAAATTTTTAATTTATAAATCAGTTCATTATTGGAAAATTAGTTAGTTTAAGAATTATCGTTAGTGAAATAAATAATCTGATAGCCTGCAGTTCGAACTTCAAAGTATTGTTCAAGAAGTTAGATAAAATTACTCGCAACGCTCAGAATCCCTTTTTTATTTTTTTATATCGTTAGTGAAGAATTTAGCTCACGCTATTTAAAAAAACGGGTGAAAAATCAGGTGAATACTCGAAGGATATATCAAACAATGTTCTGACATGATTTATCACTTGATGCGTGTACAGTTTTTTAATGGTAAAAAAATGTTGCTCTCTCGTATGACGCTTATACCATACATGCATTTTGATTCATTTAACAGTGCCTACACAATTTTTTTATACGTAGCAGTGTTTTTCATCTGATTAGATATTCAATCCTTAATAGAAAAATAAAGTTTTAGAGTTTATGAAGTACTTAAAACTAAATATTTTTCATTAAAAAATCACATACAAAATTACTATGAGGACTCAATTTACCGTTAAATTTACCGTTTAAACAAATCGAATTTAAACGAATTCGACAATGCCCTAAACATAAAGCACAATAGGTAAAATGCTGCCAACTTAGAATAGTTAGAATTCACCTGCTACGGCTGCTGCCATCAAGCGTATATATCGATACACTCGTGCCGCTTTTGCTTTTCCCTTTCGCACATCTTCCGCTGAAGGCGCGCGCGCTGTGCTGCCATATTTCTCCTCCATCTCTCTCTTCCTTTCTCTCTCTATCTGATGCTGATCATATAATTTCAGTGACCTTCACAGTTTTAATATTTCTCGTTGATAACTGTGTCGATTTCACGTGAATTTCGAATTTTTCATTATCTTTCATTATTTTCATTTAACTCCTACGTTTACTCTTTTTCTTATTATATTTTTCGAATCTCTATATGTAGTTCTATCCCCCGCCCTCTCTCTCACCTTCTCTCTCTCTCTCTCTCTCTCGCTCCTGCAGTAGCTTATTGCTTTCTCTGTCTTTCCTCGTTCCTTTTACACTGTACTCTATTCCAATATGCATGGATAGCCACAATCACCAGTATTAATTATGATTTAGTTGTAAAATTGAATCCGACTCTCGTTTAAAAAACAACGACAGAAATAAATGTAACTGCGACATTCTCATTCAACAGCAAGTCAAATTTTATCATGCAAAAGTGGAGTTGAGCATACAGAGTAAAAGGGGCCTTGCCTCGTATCGCGTGCGCACGCACTTCATCGCTGTTGTATGTTAGCGCTTAGCTCCGCGGTTCTCGCTTCTCGCTTCTAGCCAAGCATTATTGCTTTCTCTCTCTTTCACTCACGCACACACACACACACACACACTTACAACCCGTGGATATTTCTCCCTCAAAATCCCGAAAGTCTGACGCACAGCTACAGTGCCGACTGCCGCACACAAGCACGAAAGCAAAACGGAGTCCGGAGAGAAGCACAGAGAGAGAGAGAGAGAGAGAGTAAGTGAGAGAAGCCTTTACTACTGAAGAGCGTCAGGTCAGCCAAATCGAGGTGCCGTGTGTGTCTCGATTATTCCTTCTTGATAAACCAAGTAAAAAGCGAAAAGCATCGAACACTCTGTAACTTGTTCCTCGAAAGTGCGACAATACAAGGAGGCGCGTTAATTCGGTAAGGAGTGCTAACAAAACAGTCGCAAACATTCCGCGCAAAAGCAACATGAAGAAGAAGGACGTGTCGGAAGAAGAGGAATTTTCTGCGGACGATCCCGACGATCCCGAAGAGGAGGCCAACTCCGGTGACGACTGGACTCCTGCTCGGGGGGAGGTAAATAACGCATGTGCTCGATGATATAACGACTTTTTCCTTTCGCCTACGGCGGCGATGTCTCGCGCGCGCAAAGTTCGATCGAAGCAGGTAGTACACCTAACCTCACTTTTTTACTTGTCTCTCCTCCGCGCGTGCTCTATAAAAAAGTAGACTTAATGCGACATTCTTCTTCCATTTTTATCGCATTCTTTTGTCGTATTCGATAAGAATGTAATGAAGCGAACGTTCTATCCTCGCTTGACACGAGCTTCGAATTGTCAATTATCGGCTTCTCGCAAAGTTAAAAAATTCGCTACAGCATCGGTCTATTGTAATAATCGCTTATATTTACAGTTGATGCTAGCGTATATCAAAACTTCTTCTCTCTCCATCATCATTTCTTTATCTACAGTATTGCTGCAATATCACAATGTGTGAAACATAGTTTTCTGTTCGGACCAGAGTATGGCGGTTTTTTTCGCTTTTAATTTTCAGCTCCTCTACATTAGATTACGAAGTTAAATTCGGGGCGAGGCTCAGCAAGCTATGAACATGTATCGTCGGTGAAAAATGAAAATGTCGGCTAGCGAAATCGTGCAAAGCTTGTGTCTTTTTTTTCCCGCGGATCTCGCGCGGTGGCGACAAAACCGAGCCGCGAGAAAGAGAGAGACAGCAGCGACGACGCTGCGTCTCTTCCTCCTTTCTGCTGTCGCGAGCCGGCCGGCCAATGGCGCCGGCTCATGTATGTACCTACAGGCTACATATCGCAATTCGTAGTAGCCCCTTACACCCCCCGACCTTTCTTCGCAGTCACTCTTTTACTCGGTTTACTTCCCCCCGACTCCCGCATTGTTGTTGCGCTGGCCGCCGTTGCTCGGCGCTACTCTCGTCTTTATTATCCTGCACATTTTGCACTATAATGAATAAAATTGATGTAAGGTAAAGTACCCATTAGTGGGACAAAATCTAAATGGAGCAAAATTCTCGTGTGAATTGCAACTACATAAGTCGTATTTAAAAAAAAAAATTATATTCAAATGACGCGCTTTATATCTATTTTAATAATATATGCAAAAAGAAATTTCTTTTCACACTTATTCATATTAAAAAAGTAAGTTTGAAAAATTTATGCTAGACTCCTGAACCGGGACAATCTATACTGAACTGAGAGCATTACCGGGACAGTGCTTGGACCCTAAACTTGGACAATATAAATTAAATATGTCCCGCTATGGGTATTGGCATTTAAGTGGGATGTAAACTGGGACAATAGTTTGGTATCACACATAACCTCAAAACTTTTTAATTCGTATTCTAGTAAATTAAAGACACAAATTAACACAAAATCAACTTAATCGTATAGTTAATAGCATAAACAATGCGAGTGAACTGATTTCTTTTTCATATTCATAAGTAATGGTAGTGTTTTACTGTTGTCCAGGTACTGGTCCACTATTGGGTACTTTACCTTAGATGAAAAGCTTTGACTCCGGTATAGGTATCTAGGTATACCTATATTGTGAAGATTATTGTGTGTAACAGAATTTTTTACAACTTATTTTGATATTTCCAGACATCAAAATTGAGCATGTCCGTAAAATACTTCTAAAAAGACTTGTAAGAAAGGTTATTAAAAAAAATAACAGTATCAAATTTATTAACTTTTTAGACTTAATTTTTGATTAAATCGGATTAAATTTACAATTCATTATTTACCTTCAAAATATTTCTATTTTCATTTATAAATTTCTATATTATATTCATACAATAATCATGATGAATTAATTTTTAAGCTAAAAAAATATATTTTTTAGCCTGCAGAAGCAAAGAAAAGACCACAGAGAACATCAGCCAAAAAACGTCACCATTCAGAGGAGGAGGAGGAGGAAGAAGAGGAAGAAGAGGAGGAGGAGGAAGAGGAGGAAGAGGAAGAATCTGATTCCGATTCTGGTAGAAAAGCAAAACGAAAGCGAAGACCTAGGAAAGAAGAAGATGAAGAGGAAGAGGAGGAAGAAGATTCAGATGACAGTAATTTCAATGATACATCTGAAATTCCTCCCAAGGATTTTACAGTAAGCAATTAATCTTGCTTATGTTTAGACTTTATTACTACTAACTGTAATGTTCATAATCAAATGTCTATAATTTTAGTCTGGAGCATTTGTTGTGGCAAAAGCTGATGTTAATGGAGACAAGGATCCGACATTATGGAGGATAGATGGGAAAGCTCTTTTACAAAAATACTTACCATTTAAGGATGAGGGGAAAACAATGTACAAAAGCACATCTACGGTAAGACAGATTCATAAACATAAGAGGGTACTTATCTTAAAACAAAAAATATTTTTGAATAAATAAGCTCTTTAAACCCTGGAGAAACTGACATTTGCAAAAAATGCAAAAGAATTAAACGATCTAAATTTTCAAAAAAGAATTCTTATTCTAAGAGTCTATATTCCTAAAAAATTATCAATACAATTTGGATTTCTTAAATAATTTTTAATTAATTATTATTTGTTTCAGTATTCTGGTTGGTCAGTAAACCATAAAGATAAATACTTCGCAGCACAAGTAACATTTAAAGTGCAAAGTAGGCAAGAAACAATTGTAGAACTTCATCTTGATACTGATCAACAGGAGACAGCAGTAAAGTAAGAAAAATTTCGTACTACAAATATATTTATTTGTTAATGTGATGAAGTTACATACTAATTTTATCTTTTCTTTTTAGGGATGAAAAAGAAGAATAAGTGTAGCACCTTATATTGTTTTTATATCTTTTAAGATACAACCACTGACAAAGCCAAACACGTAAAAACGCGAGTCAAATAATGAGCGAGTGTGAAAAAAAAATGAGATACATTTTTGAATAGATAAACTTCATTTAATTAAAAAATTGTTTCTAATACAATTTATTACGTAATCATCCATTAAAATTAGAAAACGAATAAATTTTTTGTAATTAAAATCAGTTGCAAAATGTTTATTATAATTTTTTATATCATTTTTCCCAATGTGGTGGTGTTAGTGACTTATTTTACTGATTGTCTGCTATTTTTAATTATGTATTTTGAAGATAAAAAATCATGTAATAGAAACAATTATTTAAAATAACTAATTAAAAAAAATTCCTTCATGTAAATCATTTTATAAATTTTTATTCAAATAATGACTTCTTTGTTGTTTATTTGATAAAAATTACAATAACAATTTTGAGTTTGTAACAAATTGATGTATCTGCAATTAAATTTTTAAAGATAGATTTTCATGAACTGGGAAAATTATAATGTGAAACTTGAAAGAAAAATAGAACTCAACGTATATAAAGATGAATTTTCAAATTTTTAATTTTTTTTATAATTACGCGCAATTGATTATCCTTCTGATAACATAAACGTAAACATCACTTCTTGGTTTAAATTTATTTTGAGAATTATTATCTTTAATTCTTTGCTCATAGATTTTTTTAAAAATTTATCATGAATAGCCGGTAGATGAAACGGCCCATTAAAATTTCTATGCTAGATATGCGTTAATAGGAATAAATTACTATTAATTGATTTCTAAATACATATACCGCAATGCTTTATTCTTGTGTTCTAAAAATTTGAATATATAATATCATATAATATAATATCTTTCATCAATTTTTGATCATCAATCAAAAGCGACCAAGATTTTATGTGAGCGTGTATTCATAAATACCTTTCTTGTACCGGCTGTTATTTCTTTTTATTCCAGACAAGATTTTTCGAAAGATAAAAAAATTACAATAAGAAAAATTACGAAATTTATTTGTGTTTAAATAATAATATTCATCGGAAACAAACAATAATCTATTTAATTATTAAAACCACATATAAAAGATTACAGTCCCTTTATATATCCCTTATATCCAAAACCTCCACATTATGAATAACGGAAAGCAAATCCCATTTTTTACTAAATTTTAGTATCAGGTCTATTATGGCGTCGAGAACTTGAGTCTTAGAGGTATAATTTTAATTAAAATAACTTACAACTAAAATTATAATGGTGACATAATTTAGTGATAGTAAATTTATTGGTTCTTTCTGTTTTAAACAAAATCAATAAAATACATGTTTGATCAACCTTAAAATTTAATGCATTTGCAAGATTTATTTACATGATAATAAAACAACTTTGTTGTTTTTAGTTAGTGAAATTATGATGCAGGAACTATGAGGGTAAGTAATCATTGTGCATTGTCTAGAAGCAATTATTAAATTTGTACTTATATCAAATGACTTATTTTACATAATTTGATTGATTGTCTGCAGATTCAATTCTTCATACTTTCAAAATATGCTATCTCTTTTTTAATACAAGATATAGATTCATAGTTGTACTTTTCCAAAAAAGTATGTTTATTGTTAACTAATTTTCTAGTAAGGCCAAGATAATTTGTAATGTGGAGTAACAGTATTGATAAATATACCCTGAATGTATGCAATCACAAACTCTATAAATATAACAAATATAATACATGTAATAAATCAAAATTTTTCAATTTTTTTACTAAAACGTAACAAAATATACGAAATAATTGAATTTTTCCCATTTTGTTAACAACATAGTATGTTAAAATTTAATTAATATTGATTTCAATAAAATTTAACAATATAATTAGATACTAGACATTTTACAAAAATTTTAAAAATCTTTGTGCTTAATATAAAAACGTTGGATAGATTTATAATCTTCAAAAATATTAAAAATGATCAATAAAAAATAGTAATAATATTTAATAATAAATGTAAATTCTATGACTGGTCTTAAAAGACTATTAAAATTCACAATATATTAAAAATGCATTTGATTAGGCCAGGTATGCCTGGTGATTTTAGGAAGTACTTTGAAACCTAATTGAGATAAATGCTACATATGCGTTTGTATTATGTATAAATAGAATAAGTTTTTGTACCAGACATGAGCAACTTCTGCAATTGGTAAACTTTTGGATCACATGAATTTGTTCCCACTCAATTTCACTAGTATAAGGTCTTATAAAATATATTTTTTCACATATATACAATTTTTATTGAATAAAAAATTCAATTTATAAGTTTCTCAATTATACCCAATCATACTAATGATAATTACTAATTCCTATATACAAATAAGGTACCTATATTTATAGTACGATTTTAATAACACCTTTCAAATATGACTGAAAGTTAATCCATGGAAACAGTTCATTTGGATATTAAGTAATAGAGTAAAGAAAACTTGAGATAACTTTTTTGTCAAACAATCTATAACTAGGACAACAAATTTTAGCTTTAACACAGTTACATGAAATGATTAAAAAAGAAATTAACTTAACAATAATATTTCTTTAAGATTCTTGGGGGCTTATTTGAATTTACTTTTTTTAGCTCTTGAAAAAAATTCTATAAAAATTGGGAAGATAATAAGCATTTGAATGATAAACAAGCATACTTCTCACAAATAATGCTCATGTCCGTTATGTGCATCGGCTTGCACTGAAAATTTTCACTTTAACGACCGCTATAGTACATTTTTCCAACATATTGTTTCCATATTTTCATGTTGAACCATTAACGTTCAGAACCTTTGCAAGCAGATGACGAATAAAATTCCTCATTACATATAATATTATTTATTATTTTGATTCTTGTAATATGCTATTTAATAGGAAATTTGCATAAAAAATTTCTAAAATTGTAAACGTTCATTTTTGTACTAAACTACCAACATACGAAATAAAAAAAAAATATGCGAACTTGCTATCAACCCAAGATCTAAGCTTTAAAAATTCATGATTGTTGCGTCTTTTAGCGAGCAAAAATAAATTGTCTGATCGTTAACGAGTTCCTTTAATAGAAGAATATCAAACTTTTCGTCTAGTCGTCAAAGCGTTGACAGAATGCGTAACCTCGAGACCTGTTCCACTTAACCACAAATTACACATTTATTTCGAATTATGAAAGTGTAAAGAATATTTTTCTGGGAAGTAAGTCAAGACGAGCTCTTTGAATAACACCTTACTAGGTACAAGTGTATACGAATGATTGAAAATCGAAGTCTCCCACAAGTATTATAGAGCGCATATATCGAGAGTGGAAAGCTCGATGATTGCAATAGTCGTCGAGAAGCCCTTCCCAGAATAGCCAGCCTGCACAGCAGATGGTCGGTGAAAAATGCAAAGCATAAAAGCATCGTCGGCACTCTCAAAATCCGGGCTCCATCCTGACGGAGAGGACGCTGCTGAGCATGTCCCTGATCTCGGCCATCTCCCGCCGGCTCTTGGCCACCACGTCCTCCAGCTTCTTGTTCTTCTTCAGGACCTTCTCCATCTCCCGCCAGCAGTTCTGCTTCCTCTTGCTGTAGCAGCACGAGATGTCCGGCTCGTCCTCGTCCTCGTAGTCCCTCTCGGGCTTGCCGCAGTGGGAGCATCTCTTCTCGGTGAGGCGCAAGCTCGTGGGTCTGTCCTCGAGTTGGTTGCTCTCCTCGTCGAGCAGCAAGCAGTCGCCGCCGTCCGTGATCCTGGCCTGGCGCCTCAGGCTCTTTTTCCTCACCGCGACTCTCGTCAAGGGGGAGGGGGGAGAGGCAGAGGGAGCAGCTCCAGCCGCGACTGCCTCGCTCTTCTTCATGGAATGCATGACCGTGTCGCTGAATCTTCGGCCCTCCTCCTGGTCGAGGATCGAGCTCTTCTCGCGGGAGCCGTCGCTCGCCCGACGGGGACTATCGTTACTACTGCTAAGCTTTGGTTCATTGCGATCGTCGTCGTCGTCGTCGTCGTCGTCGTCGTCGTCGTCGTCGTCGTGGTCGTGGTCGTGGTCGTGGTCGTCGATCGAGGTCCGCGCCGCCGCGTCGATATCCTCTTGGTCGATGATGTTGTTGTTGATGGTCCGCGCGGGTACGACGGTCTCGGTCGAGTCCCTGTTATCTTTGCTGTGGCTGGACTTGATTTCGATCCGGTAGGCGCTCCTCCTCCTCGTGGCGTCGCTCTCCGTGTCGCAGACTATTATTGGTCCCGCCATAGTTTTATTAGTCTGCTTGGCCGCGGCCGAATATTGCAGCGCGTCAAACGCGTCGTCGCTCGCCTGGAACGAGGATTGCAAGCTTCGTGGGCCGTTGACCTCTATGAGGTCGCCGTCGTGTCCGAATGCGAATGATCTTTGACCTGGGAGAAAAACAAACGTTTCGTATAAGTGAGAATCGGTGATGCGATATCACCGATTAGTTAGCGCGTGCACCGAGCATACATATACAGGCTATCGGCGGCCTGCAGAAAAAAGGCGAGATATCCGTTATAATATAAATAGCCTCGGTCCGACTTTTTGTTTGGTGCAATAAAGGTTCACCTATGATCATCCGCTTGTTGCGCATGTCGGGGCTCTTGGACCTCGGCCTCTCGAGGAACTGGCGATTGTCGGGCGAGAGAACGGATAGCCTGCCCTCCTGCTGCTGGGGCAGACCAAAGCCCTCGGCACTGTTGTTGACGCTGTTGTAGGAGGCGTAGGCGTCGAGCTCGTGGTTCTCGTTCTCGCGCAGACGCTGCATGATCTTCTGGACGATCTCTGAGGGAGCTACATACGGCGAACCTGTGGACCATTTTATTTGTTTTTTTTTCTTCTTTTGTTTGCAGCCCGTCTCATTTCTTTGCGCGCGCGTGCGCTAATGATCGAGGTTGTAAAAAAAGACATTGCCAGAGATAATCATTGTTATATACGGGCTGCGGAAGGAGCTCTTCTCTTATATAATCGTGTTTATACGAATATTAAATTAATTTACACAAGATTCTTAATTTTTAGAAGAGATCCTTCTTGACAATCAACTCAAATAATATTACAACGAAATAATAATAAGCATTAGAAACGTGAAAACTCTATATTCACACAACAGTTATTGAGCAGCTTTGATAAGTTTTTAAATAAATATAGTAGACTACCATATTGAAGACATCAAATAAATAAGGATAAGGGATGTGTCGAATAAATAGGTAATTTAATTCATCGCTAAATATTTTCATGGAAAACTATAGCTTTTTACTACGTTAACTTTCTTTACGACAATTAATGAAAATGCTGTTCTAATAAAAACTACTTGTGATTACGTCAAATGAATCATAAAAGTCTTATCATGGCATAATATTTGAATCAAAAAATTTCCAAATGTAAACTTTAATTATCTTTTACAAACATATTTCTGGAAAGTGTTTCCAATTATACGTGAATTTTATGATAAATCAAGCACTGAATCCGTGTCTGCATCTCCAATAATTATGGTAAAAAATTATTCAAATCAATGATATATTTTTATGGATTATAAACTGGGCTCCAAAAGATTTTTTATCGGTTTCAATAAAAAATGTAAAAAAAAAAATGGTATGTGATGAAAATTGAAATTTTGGTTTGGTAAAACTTGTGCATACAATAATTATAGTTGCGCAGTAATATTCTTATTGCTTTATTGAATTGTTAAATAAATGAACTCAACAAACCATAGCAAAATTAATAACGAAACAAACTTAACGCCCAAACAAACAATCAGCAAATTATTTGTAATCAGGGACTAAAACAACATCGTACCTGAATGTACTAAACAAATTATGAGAAAATATAAACACATCAAACTTGCTATAGAAAACATCGCAAATATCAAACTTCACATAAACGAACATCAATCTGTACGAGTGCAAGGGTTGGCTCAAGCAAAACGCTACAGGAGAGACGGATAATCTTTGGATTCTGCGGGTGCAGACATAAAGATGCAACAAAAACAAAAAGGAAAAACAAAAAAATGTTAGACATGCTGTTGTGGAAAAAAACGTCTCCGGCGCGGAGGCAACACGAACGTGCGAAAGATAAAAGAGCTGACTTTTATCTCGTGCGTGCGTGTCCCGACTGCCGTAAACTCTGGACAAAATCAGCGACTGAACGTGTGGAAAACTCGTGGAAAAATAACGAAGCTGAATAAAAGAAATGCTCTGGCTCGTTAAAACGCACTTAAAATTTTTTCCTCTATTGACATTCACTGTTTAAGTCGGTTTAAACTAGTATACGATAATTTATATGGTACACGTATACTTTATAAAGTGAACATCATATTTTATTGCGAAATTCAATTATGTGAAATCGATTTTCTACTTTTACTTGAGCTTGAATTTTTAAATTTAACACTATGTTATCGGTAATGTTTTTTAATAATTTTCTCGTTATCGAAGGAATTTAAATAGACTTGCTACAATGAAAAAGAATAAAAGTTCATATTTTGATTAGCGAAGTATAAGAGCATGTAACGGAGTAGGCGAGCCATCGTAAAACTTATTCGATCTACATGTTTATTTTTTCTAGTTCACGTGAATGAACACGAAATCCAAGAGTAAACTAGATAAAAACGAAGATGTAGACTGGCTTATAGAATTGATTAACGATATACGCATACTTTCATCTCACTGGCCAACATACAGAATTCTTATTACATTTCTTTATTACAGCTATTATATATATGTCAAATATTTTTTGAGTTATAATGCGTTGTATACATTCGAGTTATCTGCAGCTCAGACAACCCAACATATACGACCGTTCAAACCGTAGATTCTAAAAAAAGCGAATTGCGAACAGAGCAGTAAAGGAAAAAAAAAAAAGAAGAGAGTAGTGGAGGGCATGTTTAACAGCGACACTGAGCCGTGCAGGTTTCATCGATGTTGACTTACGCCGACGCCAGATGGTCCGGAGTGTCGACGACTCCGCGCGTGTTTCCGGACGCTCGGCGCGCCCACCTCGCTTCCTACAAAATTTCGAAACGTTTCTGCCATTTTTTTCTTTTACAGAACAAAAAAAAAAGAGGAACACACGTCAAAATCGATACACACAGTTGCCAATGCCGTCACTTTTGAATTGGGTCGACGATAATGAGAGTGTACACACAGGGGATTGGTCGATAAGGACTGTTCTTGGATTTTTCACGCGACTCTTCACTTTTTGAAGATAATCGAAATGGAGGAGATTCGCGAATCTATCGGCATATTTGCATTTAGAAAAATGTTTATTTTGAGATTTTACTAAACATCGATTCCCTGAATTTTCAACAAAATTTATATTGTAACTGGTTAAGAACTATGTAAATACGTTGATAAAAGTTTAAAAAAAAATTATTTTCTAAATAAAAGCTTTGGTTTTTACAGCCAAGATCAATCCTTGCAACAATCTTTTCCATTTGCAAATTTTTTTCAATACTTCACAACTGTACATAGAAGTAGTTAGTAAAAATGTTATTTCAACGCCGACAAAATTTATTTTATTGGCACTTAAAAAATCTCTTAAATTTATAGTTAGCTATTGAAACAATGTTATTGTAAATCAACGAATGACTTATAGTATAATTGAATTTTTATTTGTATATTTATCTAACGACATAAATTTGTGTAAATAACCAATATTATTGAATCAAGGGCGTCAAGTATGTTAATAGGCTTGTAGGCAAAAACAAAAAAGAAAAACCATATCAACTTCTTCATTATGTATATTGATTAAACACAAGTCACAAATTAAGAAAATTGAATGGCGATTAGTTACTTGCCACTTCGTGTCTTTTCTATTTGGCTGAGCGATTCCTGTCACATCACCTTCACCTTTCGAAATAAAATCGAAGAGAAGCAAAAAATTTTTTGCGACTATATCTTTTTGCTTTTGCTATAATAGAAGATAATTTATAGGAGATTTAATAATACCTAGAGTAAATATCGATTTTGAAAAGACATTGAAAAATCTGAATTTACTTATTGAGTTTAGGTAATTATCCATATAATACAAATCTCCCATAACATCTTTCTGAAAAAAATATTTACCTAGATTCCTCTGCGAAATCCACTTTAATTGAAACCGCTGCAGTAGAATACTTCGAAAGCATCGCTGCCTCGCAGAATAGGAGCTTTTATTTTGCTGCTTGCAAAACATATACTAATACAGGAACGATTTATTGTATTGCGATAAGCAAACTAAGAAGCAGACTATACTTATGCATCGCAAATATATTTTCGACTTTGTTACGTCGTGACATTTTCATTATTCCTTTTCAAGCGCGTCGAAGGAAAAAAAAAGAGTGCAAGCAGTGAAGCTCCCATTCCTCGAGAAAGCGGTCCCTCGAAACCGGTGCAGAAAAGTCGAGGATGAAGGGTAGGGAATTGTGCCGCGGTGCACGTACCTGTGAGTCCCCGGTAGCCGAGCGAGGTCGAGTCGAGGGACTCGCTCGTCTCCTGCTGGTGCTTGACAAAGTCATTGATGGCGATGCCCTTGAGCTTGGAGGGCTGGAGAAAGCGCTTGGGTATGCGCGAGAGGGGCCCATTGTCCTGGGGACTGCTGGCGCAGCCACCGAAGCCCAGGCTCAGGAGGACAGCTTCTGGGTCGGCGCGTCTCAGCTCCAGGAGGCTCTCGACGCTGCTGCAGTGGCTGCTGTCCGACTGGAAGCTTGGATCGCGCGCCAGCCTGCAGTGCATCGGCAACCTTTACTCTCCAGCTTTCCGTCTCTCTCTCTCTCTCTCTCTCTCTCTCTCTCAGAGTGCTGTGTGTGGGGCTTTTTTTCCTTCCGATGCAGCTTACATAAGGCTTATTGTTTCTTATCATCGACTTTTCGGATGCAGCTTATGTAAAACGCTTGTCTGGCTTTGTGTCTGTACGTGTGTGTGTGTGTGTGCGTGCGTGTGTCGAGTTTATTGCTTCCTTTCGAAATGACCGAGAGCGACGATGGCTATATTCAGCTGACTTTTCTGACTGAACGGGAAACTGCGAGGCACGTTTTTTATATACTCGCTCTTTGGAGTTCCAACTGGTACCTTTTAACGCGCTCTTCTAATCTAGGCAACTCACTGCGCATGAATCACGGCTTTTTATTTTTCTTTTAGAAGGATTTAGTTGTAAAGATTAACGCACAGTCGTTAAACATTTTACAAAACAATTGCTATTGCTAGAAAGTTTTTACGTACAGTACTTTTAAAGTTCATTTTTAATTCAAAATTTTCTCATGTTTTTCTGTATTTTTTGTTATATTACACGTCAAATAATATCAAGCTAAGTATTTCGCTTGAAAAAACTTTGAAATATACCTATTATAAATTTTTCAAATTTTTTCTTCGTCGCGTTCAGTATTATGAGCTCTCCTTTAATTGACTTGAAAGCTTAAAAAGATTTTCATTATATCGGATTACTTTTTTCGTGTTACGACCATGTGCTACTTTTTATTCTTAAGAAAACGATCCAATTATCTGGACGGCGAAATATTTCTTAATTTTTGAAAGATATATCCGGTTTTACAGAAATGTTATTTTAGCTAAAACCATAGTTAAAGTGTATCTTCGTAATTTCTCGTAGCCTACTCACGTCCATCAGGGAATACGTTTGACTGACAACTGACTGACTGACCTATTTACGAAAATCTTTGTTATGCTCAACCTCTAACGTTACTAAATTTTACCGACGATACCCAGTTGATCTATATTGTACTTAACATTTCTATGCAATAATTATTATGTCGCCTTATAAAGAACTTGTTTTAAAAATTCTTTTACAACTTGTTTTAAAGTTGGATCAATTAAAATATTCTATACTTATCATTATTGCACTTATCGTAAGAGAAATATCAAGTAACTAACACAATGAAAACCCATTCAGAAAAATGTTATTTGTGAAACACAGAAGTGAGAAGCTGCTTTCTATAAATATCTTAATGTTAAACAAAACATTTTATGCCCTAACATTTTATGGAGCTACTTGTTGCCTCAGTTTTTTTTTTATTTTATAAGAAACGAATAAAGGAAAGAAAAACTCTTCAGTTCTTATAAACATATTATTTATAAATAAACTTTTTCTTAGAATAAATTAACCGTTTTCATACCTAGATACACCAGGACAAGCTATTGCTGGTGAACTAGGAACTGTAATGGGCGTAGAAACAGTCATGTTTGCATGGCTGATGTAATTCTCTTTTTCATTAAACACTTGTTCAACAGTGCATTGAGGAATGGAGGTTGACTCAGAATCAACAGAGATACTCTGCTGCCTAACTATAGATCCTATGCTTGATGTTGTAGACTTAGCTGGCGATGGCAGAGAGTCAACCCATTGCTGAACTGGACTTGTCCGACGTCGCATTTCCCAGATCCCTCGAAGCCAGTTTGACACTCGTACAACTGTTTCTTTGCCAATGTTTTCTATTAAAAAATAAAAATTTTGTTAAATACACAAGAAGAAATAAAAAATATTACTATTTAAAGCATTATGAATAGTCAAATCAAAAATGCATTTTAATGCATTATTTAATTTCATACCATTGACTAATTTAATCCTGTGAGCTCTTGATTTTTATAATTAAACGAAAAACTGTACGTATGCAAAATTTTATCTTCTATACTTTATATTATTATACCTACTTATTCCAATGTTCAGATCAAAGATTCTTTACACAATACCTATTTTCTATGTTTGAAGATTGCTATTATTGTGTTTATTGCATTACTTATTACGCAACATTTTTTGTCATGCTATCTCAAAAGTTAAACTAGAGATCAAAGGATTAGGAAAATAAAATGGAAAGCATAAGTTATATTTCTCCTAAACTAACAGTAAAAGCTGCGAGACACTTACTTAATGATATGATAGTGAGAGTTTCTGTAAATTAGGTCAAGGACAAGTCTAAGTGAAATACTAAACTGAATAACTTAATTTTTATGTATTATCTGTAAAAATTTTTTTTTACTTAATTTTTAACTATTTCTCTAATTATTCACTCAACTTGTACTTATGCAATTGAAAACAGTGCTTGAAATTAGGTATATCATGCATAACAGTAACAACTATGAAAAAATGATTTCATTCCATTGCAGTTCAACAAGTTCACTAGCTCATCCAGTATTTTATAAAATACCTGGATCCATAATATCCTGGCCGCACAAATAATAAATGGATTACAATCAAGAATGACCAAGCTAAAATATTAATAAAACTGTAATATTATTTATTTTCTAAATTTAAATACAAAATTAAACATTTTTATAAAGATGAAAAACTTTTTAACAAGATTATCTAATAGTTTCATCTTGAAATTTATTTTATCATATCCTATATAGAAAATTAAGTATAAAATTCGAATAGTAACTTCCTATGTTCAATATATAAATACATTATTTCTCTTAAATATACCTGCATATTTTTTACAAAAGCCTTTCTCTTAAATATACCTGTATATTTTTTACAAAAGCCAAGTACTAAAATAAAATTGTAAAGAAAACAAATGATAATTAGGTTAAATAATAATCAATAATCTATAAATAATTAAATACATCTAGTTATCATATTTTACATAATTCACATTGTTAGTAAGTGTTGACAATTAAGATATATTTAAAAAAAAATTATGTAACTGTTTAAGGAAGTTGCATATCAAACTTTTTTTAGTTTTTGCATTTTAACTGTAGATTACTGTTTACGTGTTGATTACAATTGTAAAATACTTAATATATTTTAAAACATAAATCATAACTAAAAATTTTAAATTATTCTAAAGCACATACTTTTTTGTTAAAATACTTTAAAATGAAAAACTTTAAAAATGTAATTAGTCTAAGATTAAATTATATACAAAACACTTCCTCAAAGTTGTATGGATGAATTGTTTTATATTCATTATACATACATGAAACTGATTAATACTTCCTACCCACAAATAAAGTCAATTTAAACTACTGTGAAAGTAATTAAAACACATAATAGATAAAATCAATGTTATTTGAATCAATATTTACACATATTAATGCCAATTAAATAATTAATAAGCAAATATTAGAAGCTCATATCAATTTCTAATCAAATAAAAACTTAATAAAATATTTCATTACTCATCGATAATAAATATCTCAAATAAATGTCTTATAAATACACACCACTACTAATAAAAAGACAATCAATTATAACTATTTAAATACTTTAAAAACGTGATATTAATGTAATGAAAAATCTTATAGCATATTCCATACATACAAAAAATTGTAAAATTCCACTCTTACTTCAATTAAGATCATTACTCAAATAAGTTTGGACAGTTGTATCTACATATCTTTTCATTAGAGAGTTCTGACATATTAAAACACCAATTAAACTATCATATACACTGTACAAAAAGACATGTGTATACCAATAATTACAAAACTTCCACCTGTTTCTCAAGATATTGGCAAATGAAAAAAAATACGAACGCGTAATAACACTGACTATATGTATAATATACTAGTATTAAACACTGTACCCAAAGAAGAAAAATTAACACTTATTCCGTATCCTATACAATCTTCCCAACCAAAAAAAAAGGAATGTTACAGTACGCGAAATCACAATTTATTTACCTTTCGCCTTGGGCGATCCTCAAAAATCACGAACGCGAATTTCTCGTCTGTCGGCCAATCAATCAAACCAAAACGTGTTACTACTTATTTTCCGCATCTGTGCACTGCAGGAAAATTCGGAGCGCACAAACACACACGCGCGTTCGACCGATTTGTGGCTCGCGAAGCGATTGACTGGAGACTGGGCGAGCGAGAAGAAAAAACGACGACGACAATCGCGATGAGAACGAGACACTTGTTAAACGCCTCTCCCACACACACAAGCGCGAGCGTTTTGCGTTTGTTGATGTTTTTGCAGTGCCGTCGCGACTGAATCCGGGTCCACGTGATAGTTGTTTGTTGATTCACGACGTGTTTATAGCTACTAGAATGTGATGGGAATGAACCGTCGTGTAACCGTCAAATAATCGGTTAACAAAGCTGAAAGCATATGGATCTATTTGATAATCGCCTCTGAATTTGTATATACATACACTTTTTACGAGTTCTTGGTAAAACTGTAACTACTTATCCATATTTGAAATAATACAATTCATATTTAGTTCACGAAAGTAGATACAGGTAAGTCTAGTCAGACATTAATTTTCAATAAAGATTCTTTTTATCGTTTGGATTATTTACATTTGTAAAGAGATTCTTCCGGTATGAAAACAGTGCTAATTTAAAATAAAAATTAAGTAATCACTTTACTAACAAAAAGTATTTTTAAAAATTAATGTTTTTATCCTAAAATTGTTTGCATCAATTTTCATTATACTTAACTCGATAAAAAGTATCTTAGAGAATATATAAATTCCAATCTGCAAACAGCAAATTGCAACACAAACGTTTGCTTACTTATCCGTTTTGTTGAAAAAATTCAATTTTAAGAACAGAAATTAGAAAAATATATCATGACCGTCACATTACGTCAATATGATTGATTTATTATGAGACTGTGAGACATTGGGCATTGAGACATAACATTGAAAAACTCAGGCTCGGACATAGCTCTCTATTTTACATTGTTATGAATGTAAATTAAGATTACTAGTATATTTTATCATATACATACTTTTCTATTATGAAAATTTAAATAAGTTTGTGTTTTGTATTTACATTAAAAAGGCTTATTGAATTTTTTATATTGATTGAAAGTTGGTTATAACCTAAAAATAATTTCACACAGCTGCATCATTTATACCTGCCGATTGACAGTCCTATTACGTTTTCTGAGATTTTTGATTGGAATGATAATTTCTACGTTATATATCATCATAAATTATAAACATATATTTTGAGTAGCAATTTATATTATTTTTAAATATTGTAGATCTCTCGGGGTACCTTAGAATCTTATGCACATATCAGTGTGTGGATCATCACGTAACACTTGAGCAATAACATAAAGAAACACGAAAAAAGTGTCAGAGATAAAAGTGACAATAATAAGGAAAAAAGCATCTGGTTGACAGTATGACTTGTAAAGTGTATGGAAAGTGAAGAAAGATCTGAAAAAAACTTACAAACGGAGAAAGAATACACAAGCTCCAAAAGTCATTTTGGAGTCTGATAGGAATAACCTTCAAATTAGAAAGGCAGTTAGCCTTTAACTGCACGTCTTTTAACCAGGATTGTATCAACACGTGGTACAATCTGGTGCAATATAGTTTTAGAGCTCATTTAAAGAGTGCATAATGTCTGCAAAAGGAAAGAATAAAAATAGACTGCGTGATCGACGAAAACGTCATGTTATTGGAAAGGAGGAGAAATATTTACAAGAAAGGGACAAGTCAGATAAGGAAGAGTCCGGTGAGAATAACACTGTCATGTTTTTAAGTACATTACACATCGCTGTGATTTAAAATAACATTTGTCATGGTTTTTCTATTATAGAACCAGAGGAAGAATGGCTAATTCCTTTTCCAGTTGCAATGTGGGATCTTGAACAGTGCGATCCCAAAAAGTGTTCTGGTAGAAAACTTGCAAGACATGGATTAATAAAAACTCTTAGACTTGCTACACGATTTCCAGGACTTGTTTTAACTCCTATGGGAACTAAGGTTTGTTTTACTAAACATTCTCAAAAGAAAATTTTGAAAGTACAATAATTCATTTCATATCATAATTTCAGTGTGTAAGTCCATTAGATAAGCAAATCATTCAAGATACTGGCTGTGCTGTGGTTGATTGTAGCTGGGCTCGATTAGACGATACACCCTTCAATAGAATGAAAACTGTGCATCCGAGGCTATTACCTTTTCTTGTAGCTGCCAATCCAATAAATTATGGAAAACCATGTCAATTAAGTTGTGTTGAAGCTATTGCTGCCACTCTAATTATCACAGGATTTCCAGACGAAGCCGACATCTATCTTAGCAAATTTTCTTGGGGTCATTCTTTCCTAGAGCTCAATGCCGAGCTTCTAGAGAGTTATGCAGCTTGTACCAACAGTGAAGAAATCATAGCTGCTCAAGAAAAATTCTTGGCTAAAGCCAGACAAGAAAGACAAGACAGGCTGGGTAATTATCTAATTAATGTGTTTTTTTCTGTTACCTTGTATATATCTTGTAAGCATTGTGGATGATGAATGCATGTGCTTCATTTTACAGCAATGCCAGATTTTCCTCCATCAGAAAGTGAATCAGAAGAGGAGGAGCAGGTGGATGAAGGTCAAAAAACTGTGCAAAATAAAGAGTGCACAGAAGATACTAAACTAGCAAGCACATTTGAAGAACAGGCAAAAATATCAGAAAGTATAAATCAAGAGGCTCAAAGTTCGACGACCGTAAATTCTAATACTGCATGATAACGTTTGACGCTCGTATATTTCTTATTGTTACTATTGTAAATATTCGTTAGATTGGAAAATTCTTTGAAAATCCTTCTTTACATAAATTATAATTTATTTGTGCATACAGATTTTTTTTTTTTATTGAAATGTGCATACAGATTTATACATAAGTGAAAAAACTTTCAAATACGTATATAAAGGAATAGCAACTATAATTTCAGATTTATTTCTTTCAATTTCCTTCGTCAATTCATTACTGCTTACTAATTATTTTTGATATTTTTTTGTACAAGAGAAGATCAATTAAAAAATATATTTTTAGTGTACAATGAAAAAAAAAAATCAGTGCAGCTGTTAAAGAATATCGTCAGATGTATTTTACCGTATGGCGGTAAAAAAACTTTACTGTGCATTATTTGTAAACATATTTACATTGAGAAAATATTCATCCGTTTGGCAAAAAAATCTCTCCCTAGGACATGGAAAGAGTCTGTCCAAGTTCGGCTATTTTCTACTGTAATTACACAGCTCATATTCATTATCTGAATTTATTCTTTGTAATTCACTTAATTCCTTTATATCCTTTTTTCTCATATTTATTGAACTATCATTTACGAACATTAAATAGAATAGTAACTTTATTAATTCTTTCATAGTTAATAAAAAAACTGCAAAAAAGTATCTACTATCAAGAACGTAGAATGAAATGGTAACATGTGATTATCGAAATTATTATGACTTAAGGATTTCCACAGCAGTTCAAACATTCACTATCCTTGATACAATTAAAATAAAAACAATAAACGCAAGGTCATTGCACACAATCTTTTAACGCATTTGAGGCGCTTAAAGTCGGTACATGCCTGTATGCTATTGCACAATCTGCTTCCCTTTCTCCCCAGAAAGTATTAAATCGTAATGATTTATCTCTGGTTGATTTTTAGTTTATATTATAATATGTAGATATTAATTTTTAATTTATAACCCTAGACTTAAAACTTAAGTTGAAAATTTATAATTATCGATAGTTTGCAACTAGAAATATCTTACAATATTATAAATATTAAATTTCAAAATATAATCCGACATCTATACTATCAATTATTATGCTCTTATATAAAAAAAATACATGTGAATATGTGTAAAGTAGCAATATAAAGCAATATAAATATAAATCATTATTAACAATAAATTTACAGAGAAAATTTAATACTTTCTTTACGTATAAGGTATATAATTTTACAACGTTTCAAGCAAATTTCCTAATAGGACATTAACGACAATTATTCTTCGAGACTACAGCGATTTTCCTCTAAATGATGCATAAACAAAAAGCAAAGCGTTCCGACAAACGAAACGAACTAGTCATAGCGTCTTGCGAAACCATCGACTAGCACATAATAGCTCACATTTGGAGAGTTTTTCTGTTCCATACAAGATCGTACGAGTATGACGATTAACAGTCCAACTGAATATGGAAAGGACGAGGCCACAGAAATGTCATACCCACGCGTATAAGCGACGCCCACTACTTTTCGATGCGCGCACTCCGAAAATCGTTGACTCTGCAGCGATTCCGCGATCGCTTAAAAATACAACGTATTAAATGGTACAAATATGAAAATGCGTAGGATCCATATACAGTAATAACGATTGCTTAACATTATCGATAGAAATGAAACAAAAATTATAGGTGATTTTACAACGATCTAGTTGATAACTTTTCTATACTCATATATTTCTTATGCTTATCACAAGTGTTAATGTAATATTTTTTAATATGTTTATTTATGCACAGTACACCAGATAACTGTTATTATAAACTAAAAAAATGAGCTAGGTAATATAAATTTTCACATATTACTCCAAATCTCGGATTTCACTTCAACCATCTGAAATTCAATATCGATTGCAGTTTCTTAAGAAGCACAATAAAAGTAAAATAAAAGAAAAGCGTAAAAGGAATAATAATTGTAGAAAGTAAGATTTTTTTCCGCGTCAAATGGGAAACAAAATATCAGCAATCTCGAGACTGTGAAACATTAAACGACATTTTATTTCAAAGCTCGTCGTTGGAAGTTATTATTCTTTCGCGCATCGTTGCAGTTCCGCTCCGAAATATTCCAGGCATTGAACTCTTTGCTCTGCTCTCATACTATGTGTTGATTCACGAATCGTATATAATGGAAAATGTGTATATTTTTATATAAAATCTATAAAAGCCGTTTCCAATTTGTCACTAATGAAGTTCCATTAACGTATATAGTTTCTCAAATGATCATTCAATTTTTATAACATTAACATTGCATGTATTAGTATTTGACTCTAATCTACAATACAAAGAATATTTTTAGAGTTTAAAAGTTTGATAAATATTTTACCAAAGTACCGTTGAAAGAAAAATAAAAAGATATTAGCCCAAACCTCGACTTCTAACTGTAAAGCATCCAAATTGGCGAAGGAAAAATCGCTCGAACCATATATCTGCAGAATCCTCCTACGAATATAGCGTATATAACGGCATCTGCTTTCTGCGCTGGATGAACGTCTACGAGAAATTGTATGATTTAGAGCTTAAGTAAAGATATTTAAAATCAACAAAGACTGTATAGTGAAAATTACATGGACAAAGTAAAATGATAGAGAATTTCTTATATATTGATTAAAATATAAACTTTAAACATATACGGCGGACTAATTAATCTTTAAAGGGCCACGATTTGAAGTGTTATATTTTTCTAATAAAACTCATAAAAAAGGTCCACGTATCAAATATTTATTATTTACAAAGTGACGATCACGGGAATCACTCCTTAAAAAGTGAAGCGATTCCGCAAGGGTATAAACAATTGTTAAAAATATTAATTTGCAAATAAAAAAGCATTTTCTAAACGGAAAGGATTTATATCAGAAGAATATATAAGTATAAAAAATAGATTAAAAAAATTATCCGTACCATCATCTATACCTATGTGGTTTTGCGGCCGTCTAAAGATTAATGCGTCACATTGAATAGGAAATTTCAAATGAATATTTTGCACACACTCATTAAATATACACATATTCAAATATTAAGATCAATGATACGCTTTGGCTTTAAATTTATTATTATTCTTCACTTTCAAAAAGTTTCGTACAAATTATTGTATAATATTTAAATTTTTCGTTCGCATACTTTTTACTAAAAAATTAATTTGGATGAAAATTAAATTTAAATTTTAACAATAATTGCACCAATTTCATACAAATGTATTCATCTTTAAAAATCCTTTCACTCATCCACCTCTATATGTATGTATAATATCCGGTTCGAGCGCGAAACTGATCTTTTTTAAGGCTAATAGAGCAATCGGAGATAACGAATAACTTAAATCTAATCAGTGCATTGTTCTGTTGAAAAAATTAAAAAAATTTCCACGCTTACTGTGTTAATATTCTATTGTAAAGTAACTTTTGTTTTTTATTGGCATTTAAAGGCGGTGATGCATTTATTCATTTAAAGAGGGCATTTCGGCACTTGTACAATATACTGTTCTTATTCTCTATATCGCGATGCGAAGACGTAAAAATTGAAAAAGTACACTTACCGCTCTGAATCATTTTAGAATATTTTATGAAAAATGAAATTGCGCGAGTAATTAAAGTCAGTGAAGAAGCTACTTCCCTGGAATAATTATACATTGTGAAAGAATTATAATATACAAGCGTTTGGAATCTCAAGAGTTGGCATAAACATTTGCAGGATGAACTACGATACCAAAGCAAGAAAGTATTTTAGAAACGATTCGTTTCTTATAAACAGTATTTAAAATTATGCAAAAGAATCATTTCCCAAAAGATCGTAAAAGCGTTGCTTGCGGAACCGGGCCAAAAACAAAGACACCAAATCCAGCTGTAACTTTCACCCTATACCGTAGACAAATTCTCATCAAAAACCACTTTCAACTTCAAAGATGCAGAGAAGATCAACATCATCGTTCTAAAGTCGAGACCAAATTATCAAGAGTTCTCTGAATCCGAGCGCTTAGCCGACGAGCCAATAGCCGCGGGACCCCATATAACTCAACCACCCGTTAGCGTCAATATTCAAAGGATCCCCAAAAATGAAGAAAAGGAAAAAGAAGTCCAACACCCACGCGAAAGGACATCGAATCGAGAGTCGAAAGAAAGAAAGCGTGCGCGGAATAAACATGCTCGTATAGAATACAAAGAGAAAAAGAAAAAGCATAGAGCCTGCGAGATGGTGCAGAGTGGCATAAGGTGTATACTGTTATGGGCAGCCGTAGCCGTGTGTCTGTGTGTCCGTGTCCGTGTGAGAGAGGGAGCGAGCGAGCGCGTCGGTGCTCCAAGAGCTGGCGGAGGAGAGCAGGAGCTCGGAGCTCACGACCAAGTCGAGAGCGTGGCCGCAGCAGCGAATCAGTCGAGTAGCGGACGCCGTCTCGTTGGGTTGCACACCTCAGTCCTCGTTTGCTCCTGCCGCCGTATACGTACCTATACGCGCCGCAGCCACTCAATACAGAGAGAGAGAGAGCCAAGAGCAGCCATGAGTGAGTATAACATCCGCATCTCCCGGGGCAGCTCTTATTCGGCGCGCTATTGTCAAAAGACCCGCGGAGCGAAACCGAATTCCTCCCAAGAAATGAGAGAGGCGTACGTGAGTCATTTACTCTCCGTCTCTCTGTGTGTGTGTGTGCGCGCGCGCACTCGCCTGTGTACGCGTAGAGCGCGAGAGATGGGAGGAAGCGAGTTCGCCTCAGGGCGATTTTACGCGCCAGCTCTACTCTAGGAGAGCCTTCGGTCTTGTGTGTCTGTCCAATATACGCTTACTTACCCGCGCCGCGCGCACACGACTATTTCGAGCGGAATTCCGTTCGTATACGTGCCGCGAGCCGCCTCTTTAGATTCATTTCCTGGGATAACGAGAGACCGCGATCGTGCTTCCTTATCTCGATGTTTACCTTTGCCTCTTGCTCCATTTGGTGCAGGGATACGAGTTTTAGGGGCTGTACAGATCTCGCGGAATATTTGCGCGTCGAGGTAGAGATGAATGAGTGCGTGTAAGCGGCCAATGAGTAATGTTGCGACCTAGTGAATCAGGAGCTGCGATTATTATATTAGAGGAGGTTTTTTCGTGCACTCGAGATTCGCACAATGATTTTATTTATATGTTATTTCTCGAGTATTCTCGCATAGTACAAATATGTAAATGGAGGATTCAGTAAACACCGACACCTACCTATTATACACGCATAAATGAAGTATAAGAAAATGTTTCTATAACGATATTTGCATAAAATATTTAAATCGGTCAATGTCAGATACTTAATAACGTAACTATCTTCCGCAAAAGGTATTTCCACTGTAGGAATCAAAAGTGAATTACTTTGGTTGATCGAAAAACGAGATTATTATGTAAATGCGATGGTTATATCTATAGATAAATGATTTGAAATATATAGCTATAAATAAAGGATTAGAAAATGTACAATTGCAGAATGGTACAATGCTCGCGCCAAAGTAAAAAGAAAGGTACGATCAAATTCCGTCAGCCGATAAAAAAAATACATATATAGATATAGAAAGGTGTGGGAAAGCAATCGGTCCACGTCGATCGAGCTAAATTAAGAAGCCAGCGCACGATACCTATATTATTCTTACGTGCTGAAATGGAAAGTACAGTAAAAGAGCAGAAAAACAATTCTGTGCACAAGCGAGTGCCATCGCGTTCTTAAAAATCTTACTCTTACCTACATACTCAATATCTATATAACTGACTAAACTTTAAATAAGATTGTTATTAATTCATCGTATAATTTAGAACTGTAATTAATATTTACTACTGTATAATAATTGTAGCAATTGACAATGAGATCGGTGCAAAACAAACTGTTTGATTACGCTATACTGTCTCATACAGCTATGCATCATCTTTTTAAATTTCAGTAATTACATATGCGAATGCGCACAGCGACCACTGGTTACATTCGATATTAATAGTTAATAATTACAGTTTCAAAAGATACAACAAAAATTATGCGGATTCTCGAAGACACTTGACACATTTCTCACACTTTGTTGCATAAGTGCGCAAGAAAAGAAAAAAAGCATAAAGCTTCTAAGAAATTTTCATTTCTTACCATTACGCTCACTTAAATCCAATTATCGCTTTAGCCGCGTCAATTTTGCAATGAAGAAAAAAGAGACATGCCAAGTCCCGCAATTAAACGAAAAGGAATTAATATATCTCGCGAGCTTCAAAGGCGATACTGGATTGGGCCGCCTAGCGCACAAACAGCTCGCGCTTTGTATCACATGCAAGTTCTAACAACTCCCTTTATGCATCGTATCCCACAGTATGAAAGTCCGCGTATATGATCCGCAAATAAAAGGGTCCGCCAGCTGTTAGTGCGCAAATAACGAGGATCTTTCTTTGAGCGGCTTAACTCGACGCGATGATCCGAATACGTCGGCAATTGAAAGACGCCGAGAGAGAGAAGAGAATTGCTCCCGGAATGGGCTTTGCTAATCGGATAATCGTCCGTCGCGACCATTGTTGTGTTATCGACCCTTAACACGCAAGATGCACACCGGCGAGTTTTTTTTTTTTTTTACGATCGACGATAATTATTTACTTCGCTTTAAAGTAATACCGCGAGCGGATTGTAAAATAAAAATTGAGTTCAAGAGAATATGACCTGGACGGATAGACTTTAATTCGAGAACTTAAGAGCTCACTTTTTTTCTCGATTCTTGGACAGAGTTAGGTTTTACTTGGGAATGATTGCAGTGAAGTTTTACGACTTTTATTATTGAAAAATTAAAACTTCGATGACTTACGAGACACTTCGTCATGTGTATAAGCGTAAAAGCACTAAAAGAAAAATATAAGAGAATCAAGAATACGGAAAACTTGGGGAAGAGCCTTGAGGGTATATATGATATATTACTACATCGGTTATATCATAATAATACATGTTTATACAAAATACGTCTACGAGCGAAGCATATCTTGCGTACACTAGTACCTGTTTTTTTTATTTTAAGATTAAACCTGCAACGATCGATTTATTATCGGTTTTTGCAGCTTTTCAACTCGCAAATGTTGCAGGACGGCAATTTGAAAATTTCAGTTCCTATTTACATTGCGCAATGTCTTTAAACCGGTTATACCATATTTACTTCAAACGCGCATTTGTATCTTTCTTTTTCTTCCAAACGGGTATATTTTTCAAAGTATTCTGCACAATAATTCAATAATTTGTATTTAGATAGTTGAAAATGGATAGTCGTTAAAAAGTTCGAACGGACCGAAAACTTTCTGCAATAGTTTTCGAGCGATTAAGTTTACGGACAAAAAATATCAATTGACTCGTTTGAAAAGGAAAAGTATCCTTTTATGTTTGCAATTAATGGAATTTTCATTAACGCTCCCTATTCGGATCTGTTATTACAAATCGAGAAATACTTTTTATAAAAAAAAAAAAAATCACGCAGTTCTAGTTTCAGCAACTAATGAAGGTAGCGCGGTAATAACTTGCATTTCAGAGCCAATGCACACTCGCATTCGGTCACTTCAAACATTCCATTCGCCAATTGTTGCCTTAGCAAACAAAAAGCCGATCGGCAACAGAAAACTTGTCGTAAACATTGGGAATTTTTCTTCCACAGCAGGCTCTTGGCGAGGCTATCATTTCGTGAGAGAGTCGAACCGTTACCGCGCAAAGGGAAAGTGCAGGACGAGAACTCGCCAATATTGTCATTGGCAAAAAGCGAATTTTCAGGAAGGTTCGCAGCCAGATTTGCGCGCCAACTTCCTGAATCGCGAAATCTCGCTCACATAGCGCATCGAATATTTTGAACGTCAACACGATTGATATACAGCGAAATGTTCATGTAAATACGCGAATCAGTTGTAATGCGGATTTGCATAGATTTCCTGGATAAGGATAAGTTTAATTGCAGATACTTTAAAGATTCGAACGGTGTACAATCTATTTCTTTCCGATTCTAATTGTATTCGTTATTCAATTTACATAATAAGCGAAAATATTTTCTATTTACCGCGTAATTTGTATACTATTAACTGATTTAAAATAGCATAAAAGGGTTTGTAGTTTAAATTGCACCTATAGAAAAAAATCTAGATAGCATTTTAGTTCAGTATGATTTTCTTTTCACTTGACAAATTGCCGAAAGAAACTTAAACTGTTTAAGCATTTTCATCAAGAATCTTTTAGCAGTTAAGGATTTTATCGTCGTTCATATTTTAAATTCATTCCCGTTTATTGCCGGCGGAATTATGCTTTTTATATAAATAAGCAATAAAAGTTTCTATTAGCCACTAGTCTGGAAAGAGGGAAATTATATTAACTCATTACTGGTAAACTAAATCAGCGATACTTTCATCCGCCTAGTATAAGGAAAATGCTCGAGAGAAACATTTCAAGTATCTTAAACTCCTATTACCCGGTAAAACTCGAGATATTTGCTAATAATTCATAAATTATGCCCTACTGATCTAATTTTTATGTACTCACAAGACTATAAAAGATCGATGACAAATTATTTCGATGGAGTATGCTTGCTGTAAGAATTAGACGAAAGTTTAGAATCAATTTTGAAGTTCGACCCACTGATCTGGTTCCCGTCTACTGGAATTCACGCTTCTTATGAAATTTCTCCTATTTAGCCAGAATCTTTACTACATCCTTCGCACTCCTCTTAGGCGATACTATCACTTTTAAAAGCCTCTTCGCGCGTAGTCACACTCTACATACCATCCCTTTCAAATATAATCGTACAACATCGAGTCTCGTACAAATTATTCTATTTTGCAACCGCAGGAAACAACAATGGTAAAGTTTATAATCACCGACCGCCGTTGTTTATCCTAGAAAATTCTCGATATATCGTTGAACCTGTTAAGTGCTCGACATAAACAGCGCATGCCTATATATACAAATGTGTGTCATCGGTGGTCTCCTTTTTTCCCCAACTCGTTAGATTTTTATGTTTCCAACACCTGTCGGCGCGCGATAATAATTATAAAAGTAGCGTTTCGCACCGGCTGTTAACCCGCTTAACCTTTGGTCATATAACGCCGATCCTTCTTTTCCTCCGATTCTTCAGTCTATATAGGCTGGCTTTCTAGGTCAGCGGTTGGGAATTCAAATGTGTAACAACGAATAATTTGAAGAAAAACGCCAACGAAGTCTATCGTTGTTTTAGACGATCGAGGACAGCGAGAACAATAATCGGTGCGCACAGGATTGCAGTAGCACAATTATTATGCCTTTTCCAACAAGCGGCGCGTAGAATCTAGCTTCGATTGGTTTTTCCGCTCCGTCGCGCGAGATTAGCTCTAATGACAGGGCGCACATATATGCGAGCGCTATAGGTACCTATATACACCACTTAGGGGCAATGAGCGAGGAGTGCAAAGTCCCGCCAGCTTATACATGCACTTGCTGATGTATAACGCACGCACTCTCTCTCTCTCTCTTTCTCTCTCTGTGTGATTTCTTTTCACGCGCGACACCTTTTTCTCTCCTCTCACTCCCTCGCATTCTCTTTCACTTTGCGCCGATGATAATGTGCGGTCGCGCAGTGCGTATGTACGTTAATTTAATGCCTCTTTTTCTGCTTGTTTGTTACAGGGGACTATTATTTCGTCAGTTTGGCGGCCGTCCTTGCGGTAAGTTGGCTTCTCTCTTATTTCTTATGTGCCAGTGTATACACGGTGTACTTAATTCCTGTGGTTTCTTCATTAGAGGATTGTTTTGATAGGAAAATTACCTGTTTTTTTTATCCCTTTGATTTCTTAGTTTATTTAGAAGCTATTACATTGCGAATGAAGAAATAATGAACTATCAAAAGCGTTGCGAAAGGTAGTAATTACTTCTAACTCAAATGAATACAATGTTTTTAAGAAGAACAAAATACGCAGCTCCTTCGCAATCTTCATAAATATTCATGGATCTCATCGACCGTTATACACTTAATTGTAACATTTTCCGCGCGCTATAGTTACAAAACGGTTGATTTTCATTAAAAACAAAAGCTCCGCGCGGAGTCTCAAGCTCTAAACTCGCGCATATATATCTATACCACACCGCCCTCGAGCACGAAATTCAAAAGCATTCAATAACGACATGTAAATTAACTTCAAATCCCGCGTGCACTCGGGCCTGTAAAATCAAGCCTTGTACAGCTGGTCCGCCCAGTCTATATATACACACACACATCGCATTAGCCTAAGCCACCGCATGCGAGTCATGCCGACTTTACCGCCTCTTTTGCGCTCTCGCAACTAATTGTTATCATTATTGCCCGGGCGTAGTGAAAGAAAGAAAGAGATAGATAGATAGATAGACATTAGTTTATTTGCAAATAAATACAAAATTTGAATGATAACAATATACAAATGTGTAAATAAGGTTTTACATTATATACAAGACAGTCTTCATGTTTCATTAGTCTATATAAAATATTGCACTTATAGTTTCTATCCATGATATCACAGCATAAGTTAAAATATAATACAAAAATCAATCTTAAAATATTTAAATAAGTAATATCACAGAGCGTCTTCTTTGAAGAGAGAGAGAGAGAGAGAGGCGGCAAAGCCGAATTGCCTCTGTGTGGCGGCCCGACTAGAAAGTGCATTTTGCGCAATTACGCGGACGAGCTGGGAGTTTATGCACGAGTATATATATATATGCGGGAGAGGAGATTTTACGCAACGGGTCGCGATGCGCGTTCGCATTATGCACTGCAGCCAACCGATGCTGCATGGGAATTATCGCGCTCTACGTGCGCGGATGGACTTTTTTGTCAAGCCCGACGCTCGCGATTCGGCTGACTCGACAAGCGGCGCGCGGTCCTTTCATTTGGCGGATTGGACAGCGGGAATCGCGCGTGTAAAAATTAGACGATTGAATCGTTCGACTCTCAGCGATTCAGTGAAGAATATAACGTTGCATTTCTGCGCTGTGACCCGCAGTATGGTGCGCACCACCGTTCGATGACTGGGCGGGCAATTTCGCAATTATTCTAAATAACGCTTGCAAAACGCGATTGATCCGCTGCTAATTCAAGAAAATTGCTCAAACTCGGCATACAGCATGTAAATGTGTTTCTCGAAAAACACCGCATATACTTTGTTCGGATAGAGTTGCATTGGAGCAAAATTGACTTGGCGATTGCATCGCGGGCTGGTAAATTAAATTCATTTCAATTAAATGAAATTATATCGGAAAGATTTTTCAATACACCGCAGTTACTCGTCATGTACAGTTCACTTATCTAACCAAGTTTCTAATTAGTAAAACAAATGGAAAGAAATTGCACGGCTCTCACACGGTTACAATCGAGTTATATAAGCGACACAACCGGCGTATGTTCACACGCGGGAGCTGTTTGTTTTCATAAAAATAAAGATTCAATCGCACGATACGTTCCCACGACTTTCCTATACACAATATACTCGATATAGACTTTACAGTCCTATAAGGAGGCATCGCATTACGACTAAATTGCAGGTGCTGCTGGTGACGGCGGACGCCGGTGACATGCTGCGCAAGAGCATCGTCTTCGACAAGAACACCCCGGACGTGTTCTATTGCCCGGTGCACAAGCCGACCGGTTTCGACAAGATGATCGTCAAGGCCAAGCCCTTGTCGCGACTCTGCCAGTTCGAGGGTGGACCCATACCCAAGGACTACAAGAGCGACTGCTACAACGACGTGGACGAGACCGAGTACGCTTGCAAGGAGAAGTACAGGATCATGGTGAGATCCTCATTCAGACGCGCCCTATGGATATACTTAAATCCGTTTCGTTCCACTTTGTCCCTCTTAGGTTTTTCACACGAGTCCTTTTGTCGCAGTTTAATAATATGATTGCACCTAGACCTTGAGATAACCTGGAAACGTATTATTACACAATTTAAGAGACTAGAGCATTTTCCAATATCGGAATCTAGCACTTTTTCGCCTCATTCAACAGCTCGGTTGAGAACGCGATTGTTTATAAACACTTTCTCACTGTACTCCAGCTAAGCGATTAGACCGAAAGGAAGATAAACCCATCTGTGTTCTTCTTTCTTAGAATTCATTGGCCTTGTGGCATTTCCTCCGGAATCATGCGCCACTGTGTCTTTTCCCATTTCAATTGCATTCTTCAAAGACGATGGATTAATTGATGAATATTTAATTAGGTGCTTTTAAGCCTAATCGAATTATAGGAATTATTAACAAAATGCAAAATGCAGCCATCTTTCTCTATAGCTTTGCTTGCAAAGAGTTATTAAATTTAAATAATTCAATAGATGATCGCTACTATCAATTACGCCTTTCAAACATTCACTTTTAATATCATAGTATAAAAAAGTGATGGAATAATAAGTAGTTGATTTTTTTAATTAGCCTATTAATTAAGATATTTATCTTCATTACATATATGTCTATACTTTACACTTGAGTAATTATTATGTATGCAGGTGGGTTGCAGATATTTTTGTTACTTTAAAAACTGTTATTTAGATAATTAAATGAGTATCAAATGAGATCGTGCACCATATGTTAGGATAAAATAGACACGTGATTTTCTTTGGAATTTTGATTGTCTTGAAAACGCAATATTGAAACAGATAAATAGGTTATATACTTAGTTAAGAAAAACTTCAAATATTGGTATTGGATTATATTGGATTTGCATTTTTCCCACAGCTCAGCCTTATAACACCAAATATTAACGCCTCCCTAAAACCTCATATCACACGATTAAGACAAAACTCTAACTGACTTCAAAATTAATTTTCTACCCATAAATAACAAAACATGCTGAATTTCTATTCTCATTTGAAAATTCTATTCTGCAGTGCGCAGTTAAAAATTAAATCGATTCAAGTATAGATACTAAAATAACAGCCTCGAAAGTAGAGTTGGAGCTTTGTCTCGATCGACCAATTCCACAATTGCGAGGAGGGTGTCGGTATTGTTTTTGTTATCTTCTTAATTGCAGAAGCGACTGAGGAACGTGGACGGGGATCAGCAATTGCCGGTCGACAACGAATACACCGACAAATAGGCCGAAGGCATCAACCGCCTGCAGACATCCCCCCGTTTGCCCCCTTATTTAAATCTTATAAGAACTAAATAAATACAGAGAGAGAGAGAGAGAGGGAGAGAGAGAGAGAGAGAGCTGCAACAGCCAAGCAATAAGAGGACAAGCACACGCGCGCGACTTTGTCCATTATCTCGTATACACCATATGCTAACATAGAAGAATGCTATTATACAAAAGGCTGCATGCGAGGGAAAGAATTGGTGTAATATCTAACTCTTATATATACATATACAAAGCGTAATTTGTGTTCTTATATAAGTATGTCTCTTCTTAGATGAAACACGTAGCTGAGAAACTTTCTGTGCAATCCTTTTACACCAATTATTTTCGCGCGCATATAGGGACTAAACAATACTTTAACGACTCGTTCGCCTATATTTTATATAAATAATTTTAAAATGTAAACGTGGCTACTTTATCACGCGCACTGACTGTTAGGATCTCGAGAATCTAGCTAGCCTATCTTTTTTTCAAATTTTCGCAATTTTATTTCTCTTTGCGATCGTAAAATGATTTGCTGTGAAATTGTGAATGAAAAATAAGATTGCTGAAGATGAATGGGGTGATTAATTCATGCTCTTATTGGGTACAATTGCTTTGGGTTTAATTGGGCCAAATTGGTTTTATCAGGAATAGTTTAGTAATTGATACAAATTTGTATTTCAATTTTTAATTTATTATTGAAGATAATAAATCAAGCGAGTATTGTACAATTAAGTACGTGAATATAGTAAGAAAGGCTGAAAATTGGCGAATGTGATTCCTCGATTAAGATTCTCGTCATCCCATTTTACTAAGTGCATTGCTTCGTATTACCATTAATAAAAAAAAAACAAGTTCTTTGTAAAAGTGCCTTGCAACTGAAGCAATAAAGTTATAAACTTTTCCACGATATATATTTAACGAGACATTTTTGCTTTTTTTAACACCCATCCTTGCACACATAAGAACACTAACCTGGGGATAACTGTAATCTAAACTTTATTTAAAAATAGCTACTCCATCCATGCTTAACTAATTTATTAACATTTAATCATGAAATTAATGTTATTATCAGTATTCGAGGCATAATTTATTGCACGTACGTTACAATATACTTAGAGTGTTGTAGCGCCTTGCATTACGGTCGAACAAAATATATATGTCGATTTTTTTAAGTAGTCTTGCATCTTAAACTGTTTGGAATGTTTCTAATTTTTTCCTTATTTTATATTCACTAACTTTTTCTTGGAAAACTTTATTTAGTATCTTATTATACATTTGTTTTTGAAAATCTTTTCTTTTTCAATTTTTATACTTGAATGTTTTATTGCGAGTATGTACATGTACACTACTAAATGTACATATTAGCTGTTTCTTTTTCTTTTTGTCTTTTGTATTTTGTCTTTATCCATCTGTAGGTATTAATAGTCTCTTGTTAAATATTATGATTTCTTCTCTTTATACTCCAAAGAAATTTTGCAACTGATAATCAACAAAAATGATGGGTATGTAAATTTTTTAAAAGTTTAAAATTCACGTTAATTTTTTTTCTCGATAGTTAGGAAAAAAAATTAATCTATTCTAATTAAGCAATATACTCGTCAATTAGATATTACAAATAAATATTTAATTACTGTTAAAATAGATGTACGTTTCAGCATTGCATTAGATTTTTCTATTATTTAATTAAAGATATTCTTAAAATAATAATCAATTAAAAGAACTATGCTAATCAGTTTCTTGTGAAATATATTTCTTAATTCTGATTTAAATTACAAGAACAAATGTAACTAATAAAAATCTGTTTCATACGTCTTTTAAAATATCATAAATTGTTTCAGATGCGACTTCATCCACCAGGCAGTGACACGCCTTACAATGGGAAACGTTTGGAAAAGTTCATGATAGCTAGCAATGACATTGTTGCTAAGAAAATAAAGAAGAGTTAATTTTTTCGATTTTCGAAAAATCGTGAAGTTAAAATAAGGTGCATCACACTACCTCCTCGCTTCCTAACGCATAGTCAGTTAATTGAAGTTACATTCCTATTATAAATGAATTTACGATAATGTTGATTGTACAAAATTAATAATTTTACTCATTAATGCTGTGATTGTTTTTTAAACTTTTTTATCTTACAAGACATAGTTGTTAAATATTGAATTTTATCTTTGTTTAATGGATGATGTAAATATCGAATAATTTTTTAACTCGTTATATTGAAATTTTTGTTAATAAATTAAAACAAATATAACAAAAATAATTTGATTTTTATGTAACCCAAAAACTGTAATTTAATTAATAGAATTTCTAGGTAATTATAGGAATACAATCAGATATAATTATAATAAATTTAGAAATCTTGCATTAATATATTTAGAGGATGGGTAGGATAATAATGACATAAAAAAGACGAGAAATCAGATTCATACGAAAATGTAATTAAGCAAATAATTACAGTATTATATGTAATTATAAATGAAGTAAATTCGGTTCATTACTTGTTGCGCTTTATAAAATAGAGATTCAATATGTGACATCAAACGAATAATTAGAAATTCACGCAGTTACGTAAGAAAAAAATAAAAAAATGTATCTTTACATTAATAATTGTAGATACATTTATTTATGAAAAGAAATAATGGAATTATTTTTATCGAAACTTAGACTACTAATACTAAATACTACATTCGGTGAAGGACTTCATAGCAGGTCATTTACCTTTTTTACAAATCCTATTAAATATTCATTTATATTGAATAACTGAAGCATTTATGTATATATAACTGATCATCACATTTTCTCTTTGTTGTAATGCTTCTATTATGAGAGCCTTAAATGTTACACAAGTATACAGCTACGTATACCGTATTTACAGTGCCATTTTTCAATTTTGAAACAGCAATAACTTCATCAGTTTAAACTCAAATAAAAGTACTTTACATTAAGTAGTTTGTTAAAAATTAAAAATTGTAACAAAAGTATATTTTTTCTCCAACAATAGCTAGAATATAAGGTATTGCCAAAACATATAAAAAATTTTTTGTGATATAGGCTACATGCATTTTAAATGTTTACATATTCATTAAAATATATGTTCGAAAATTCAAAATAAAATGAACTGCATTTAATTGCAATCTTAGGTTACAATGACTGTAGTGTTACTAAAAAGTAATTAAAAATGTAATTCACTGGTAATCGGTTTTAAACAAAATATGGTTTAAAAATTTAAACAAAGCTATATTTATAATTCTAAAATAGATGTTTTTTAAGAATATAAAAATTATGTATGATCTCAAATCATATTCCATAGAAATTACATGTTAAAAGATTATTTCCTTAATACCAGTTTTTTTTATTCATTGTATTTATATCACATCAAATTTGTTCAAAATTTTTTTAACAATTAAAAAGAGAAATTTATATAATAAAAAGCCAAGTAAAACACATGTAACGTATATGCATTTGACGAATTGTTACTCATGTGCAGACTACAGCCAGTCTCTGCGATTTAGCAAACTTATGTACGAAAACATATGACGCAGCCAGTTGCCTTCGTTACTTTAAAGCATTCACTTATTGTTCATCCATTCAAAATTTCTGGAAGTGTTACTGTCAACACTTAAATGAAAAAATTTCTTTCTTTCAGAATACTATATTGATGTAGTTTAATTCAAAAGTGTTCCAAAAGGAATTACTTTTTATAGTTCGCATTTAATATTCAAGACTTGATTTCTAAAATAATAATATTTTAATATATAAATCCGCATATAAATGGTATTCAAAATAAATGTATTCATAACTATTTAAAAATAGAATAATCGAATAAAAAAAGGATATAGCCATATTTCTCGTTTAAAACAAAATCATTTTTATAAGTAGCCAGCTTTTTCTTAAATTATTATGAAAAATATATGCGTACGAAATTATTTTTAGAAATCTCGCCGACGATTAATATCATCGACAAAACTCTATTATAATTTCAATAACAAATCCAAACGAATGTCTGCTTTGAAGTACCAAACGCAGCTCATTCCTCGGAACCTCGTCCCCAAAAAAATAACAATAACTTTTGGACTTCAGAGCACAAGTTTACCGCCATTGGATGCTCGGATCTGAGCAACCTGCTCGGGCGTAAGTATGAGTTTACTACCGTTGGGCAGTGCTAAAGCATAATGACTGCCGGTCTCGTTGACAACGACGACTAGCTGCGTATTCTGAGCAGACGCGGACGACTGTGCCGGCTTTATCGGACTTATGGAGATGCCGCCCTCGCTCATTCGCTGCATCAGCTCAGCCGGCAGCGCTACCTTAGACCCTAGTAGCAGTTGTTGTTGCTGCTGATGTGATGGGGCTGGTTTTGGCTTGATTGGCGCAGCTCGTTTGCTGGGACTGGCTGTATTGCTTTTATCGGTACTGATCATTTGGATGTCGTCGTCGCTGTCGCTAAGAACTATTAGAGATGTTGCTTTCTGACCCTGAGAAAGACTCACACCTGCTTGGCCTGGTTTATTGTTTGGCTGCGGCATTCTAGGTGCTCCCTGGACAAGAACATTTAAAAGCCGATATTAAAAAAATGAGCTCAATTACTTTCTTTTAATGATAAGAAAGATTATGTTTTTATATTATTCTTTATCTAGGCTTCGTATTGAAAGTATTACTCTATTGAAGACGAAAATAGAAAGTCTATATTTGATCATGAATCTTCGAAGGAGCTACAATCTTTGAGCACTCAATAAAATTAATGCCAAAACACAAATTTCATCTATTTGATCAACAAATCCCACCCATGAACTTGTTAATGCTCGGGTCCAATCCTTGGCAATGGACAATCACGTAAGTGTTACACACCTGTCGCCTTGGACCAGCTAATCTAGGCTGTCCCGTTCTCTGACCAGGCTTCAGTATAGCAGCCCCGATGGGAGCACTTCGGATCACAGCCCCATTTGGATGTGGGAAGTTCTGCTGCCTGGCGGGGAAAGGCATCCTGCCGTTGTTCTGCACCGCTGTAGGCGCTCGCATCCTGTACGCGATCTGCCGCGGTGGCGTCAGAGTCGTTGTGTTGATGATTCGAGGCTGGGCCACTTGTTGCTGGGGTGTCGAGACGTACTGCACATAGTTGGTCGACGGCTGTTGTTGGTAGACGAGCTGGGGGTTGCCCGAAGCTATGAAGGTTTGCCGTGGTGCCCCTTGCACTATGTAATTTTGACCTTGATTCTGTTGCACGTAGTAGCCGTTCGCTGGGACTGGCTGCATCTGCTGCAGAGAATTCACCATTATAAGTTTATATAAAATAATCATTTTTTTTTAAATTATCAATTGGATAGTCTAGTCTCACCTGGGGTACGGGAACGAAGGTCGCTGGCTGCACAAACTGGTTCTGCTGTACAACTGCTGTGACTGGAGGATTCTGTTGCATAACGTAATAATTGGCGACGGGCGCATGTCCCGTGGTGACGACGACATAATTAGGCTGTGCACAAGCATTACTTGCGGTGTCCTGACCTGTGGACGCGGAATCGTAAATCGGACCTTCATCCTTGATGTCCAACACCGAATGTAGATTGGGATCCTGAGGCTCGGTCTTCACGGGGTTCAAAGGCACTAGCGGAGAAGCGGCGTGATTCGGAGCCAAGGCGCGACTAGTGTTAGGAATGGACTTTTTGGATTTTGGGAGCAGTTTGGTAGGTGATCTTTTTACGCTTCCCGATACTGTTTGACTGGGTAATGTCGTAGCGTGTGGTAACGTAGCGCATGGTTGAAGTTGCTGTTGATGGTTTTGGATAATTCTGCCTTCCGAATCGACCTTGATGCTTTGGAGTTTGTTCTGGAATGACTTTAGTCGTCGACTAGCCGCTGTTGATGAAAACAAATGTTTATTGTAGTTTTTAAAAAAAGTAAGTTTTAGTTTAATTATAATTTAAATATCGAGTGAAGGTCTAAATATTATAAAAATGGAGTTCTTACACGGACGTTTATTTTTCCTCTTGCGAGTGCTAGGTAGTATCCAATCTTGGTCCGAGTCCGAGTCTTCTTTTTCCGAGTCGTTGCATGAGTCACGGGCCTTCGAAGAAGTGCCAGGAGAGGATGCACCGACCTGTGCGCTGGGAGACGTGTAGACTGCCTCAATGTCGGCCCACCCGTCCAGCTTCTCCTCTTCGCTTTCATCGTCAGAGAACAGCTGTTCAGTATACGAGGAGACACCACGGGCTCGCAGGACTCGGGTCGTTTTTTGCGGTTCTAATTCACATAGGAACAAACGATATTAGCGATTACTCTCGATGGGTGAATGCGCTCTTAATAAAGAGACTCACCGTCACCTTGGGCGTCTTCGTTATCGTCGGCGTCGGCGTCGGCGTCGGCGTCGGCGTCGACATCGGCGTCGTTGTCGTTGTCCTTCTCCGCTTGGCCGGCTTTGCGTCCGGGCTTTCTGCCCTTGGCCTTCTTCCCCTGGCCACCACCCCGCTCCTCTTCCTCTTGGGTCTCCCTCTTGCTCTCGAGCAGCCCTTCCGATTGGAGCTGCTCCGCTCCGGCTTTGGTCGCTTCCGGGTCGGCAACTTCGCCGGTGACCGCTTCCTCTTGCGCTGTCGAGTCGGCCGCCGCTTGAGCAGTATCTGCATCTGCAGGCCTTGCTTGTGGATCTGCGCCAGGCTCGCGAGGGCCAGCTGGGGGTAGGGCAGGATGCGGTAGCGCGAGGGGATGGTCCGCGGCGAGCGCCTGGAGCGGGTAGCCCTGGGGGCCGACGACCCAACGATTAGACCCGTCCTCCGTGCACGCGTCTTGATCCTCATCCGCCACGCTACAACACACGCGAAAGCAGCACAGTTTGGTTCTTTTAGCCACCCACGATCATCGTTTCTCGCTCTCTCGACCTCTTGGCTACTGTGCTGTTCAACAGGCCAAGAAATTTCGAGAGCGTTGATATTTTGCGAAAAACTGCGAGAAGGCGTAAAAAGGTGTTAGATTATGATGATTATCGATTAACTTAAAAACAAATAAGATGAATTTAGAGATACTTGTTAGCGGATTTTAATAGCTATATATTACAGTTGTAGCTTATGCGAATGATTTTATACTGATTGCAATTAAATGTAATTTGGTAGGAGTCAAATAGTTTTTTTTTTCAAGTATAAAATTTCTAAAATACATACGTATCATGCAACATTTATGAATGCAATAAAAAAAATTAAAAAATAGAAAAATAGTATTAATTTTATTTATGATGACAACAGAACATTCTATTTTTCCAACATAAAATAGCACGTTATAGGTATTTTTCATTTTGTTTCACCTTTTTACAAACTTTCACAAAAGCTTAAAAGCTTTTGCCTTTTTCAACAGTTTTCCAAAAAATATTATAGAAATGATTTCCGTTAGGGTGCTCTCTGAATGTTATTCAATTTTAAAAACTTTACAAAGAAATTTTAATGAATTACATTCAGAGTGACTCGTCTCATGTCTCTTATGTTAGCGATTCATTACGTTCTTGAAGGTGCAGGCACAGGTTTTATAACAATATTTAAATAAATTTTAATAATTTTTACTTATACTTATTTTAAATATTTACAGTAAAAGTTAATTTACATAAATACAATCAGAGCTTACTTAATATATAAATTTATAATTTTTTAAAAAAATATGTATAACAATATCTAAAAAATCTAATATTTTAGAAAAGAAATCAATATTATATAAATTTGAATCTAACATGAGTACTATATTTATGGGACTACTTTTACTGATTAGTTTGAAAAATCATGCAATAAATTAAGTTTTATTATATATTTATGCCTTCATTATTTCATTTTCACTTTCATTTACGAAAATTGAAACAAAAATTCTTAAAAGTCCTCAATAATGTATTAAGTGGTTAGTGCACAATATAAGAAGTACTATATTTTATACCTGTGCCGGCAAGAGACGATAGTAAAGGACTGTGGTTTCGATAGGTTGTAGGATCAGCGTTTTAAAGATACAGACAAATAAATAGGAAATCAAGTCGAAAACCTTTTGCTTTCTCATAGTATTGTTAAAACTAGGAAATCGTGCAAAATAAAAAAAAATTTAAATGGCTTTAATTAAGTTACATAAGTTCACATAAAGTTTCATGCATTTCAAAACTTACAACGAAAGAATTATGATGAAAGACTGAAAAATGGTATTAGTATTTGTCCATACCCTTTTAGAGGATCAAGATAGTAAATAAGCGTTACGAAAAAGATAATGTTATGATACTAGAAAGAAAATCGCATTCTAGGAACTATAAATAACTATAAACATCGTTCGTTAATAGACGCTATTGAAATCTTAAATATTTATAAGTTTAAAACTCATGCTGTTCTAGAAAACTATTTACAATAACACTTACTAATTCGTATGCATGAGTCATGTTAACATTTATAAATTTGATGTAATACTTCATAATTTCAATGCAAAGAGACCATGAGTTCAATAGGGCCTATTTCTATCTATAAGTAATCAAAAACGTTTATCCGTAAAAGTAAAATAAACAAATGAAAATATAGTTACCCATTTTCAAAGTTGTTCCACTCCCTTTGTAACTTATTTCGCGCTTTTTTCGTTGATTCTTTTAAAATAGTTTCGACCTTTTCTAAGGACGCATAAAGTACTTTCATTCTTTTTAGAAGTTTTCCCTCACATGCTGGTCTAGTATAATTCTATAGATGCAGAAACAAAAATATTAACATTATATTTATACAATATAATTCCAATCTTCTTTTAAATCAATTCTAAAGTTTTTGTAATAACTTACTTCTTTCTTAAGATCAGATCTTGAAACAGTTTTATCAGAGGCAATTGACTCAGTCAGATCTCTAAGGCTATCTAAGCTGTCAGCAACAAGTTGAAAATTTGAAACGTTTAAGTCAGTTAACATTTGATTAAAATCTTCTACTTTCCATTCATTCTCGCTGAATTCTCCAATTGACTCATCATTCTAGAAAGAAAACGACGTGTAAATACATTACTCGTAACTATGTACAAAATTTTTAAGAATTAATTATTTTCGAATAGATTTTAAAAGTAGAAGAAATATTAAATTATTCGTTTAAAGCTGCACCTCTATTTCTGGTGAAGAAATTCTGCATAAATTGTCCCTCACTTCAATAGATGAGAACTCTTCACTTGCACACACATTTAATATAGTCTCAACATCGTCTACTTCCGATTTTATTTCTGAAATGAATTTAATCCGAGCACTGCGTCTCGTCCCTGAATCAGAAGCTTCATCGTTCTCCGAATTTTGGAGAGTCTGATCTGCATGCGCATCTTTGTTATTTTTATTTCTATCTACCCACTTATCAAGGCTCATGTCTTCGTCCAATTCGTTATCGGCTGAAGTATCACATATTTTACTCTCAGATAATTTTTCGTCATCCGATTTAGAAATATTTACATCTTTTGGTTCGCTTGAAAATAACTGTACATCCGCATCTCCTGACTGGTCATTAACTTTAGAAGCGTTCATGGAACTAATTTCTTCAAGTTTTTCATCGTCGGTTTTTGAACTTTTCGATAAATCGTCAACCGCAGAAAAACTGCTTTCTTTGGCAAGGGAATCCTCAGTTTGTACCAAAGTTGTTAGTGATTTGTCCACGTCATTTACTGCTATTGTCGCCTTTAAAAATATCATTTGAATCATAAGATGGGACTATCAAATATTTTTAAAAAATATTAATTTAATGAAAACAATTCGTATTTATGACATTTCCGATATAGTATGTACTATGTCAGATATTTAAAAAAGTTAAACACAAATTAACTTACCTCTGTTTTCTCACTACATGAACTGACTGCTTCCTCAATTTGCGATTTCAGATTCTTCATAAGTTCGTTGATATTCTTATCCTTCTTCGAACAATTTTCAGTTGCTGTTGAATTATCAACTGCATCCCCAGAAATATTCGTTTCATAGCCGCTCGACTTAGCAAAACTACTGGTGCTTATTTCAGAAGCTTTGGATGAGCTTCTAGAGTTTCTACCGAAATTTGCATCAGTTGAATTGGAATTAGAATCGATTATGCTTTGGTCGATTGAGGAGTGCTCGCTTTTTCTCTTTTCCTTCTTTTTCGGTGGTAATGAACCAACGCTCCATCGTGATCTTCGTCTCTTTTTTTTCGATAGAAACCGTGGTACAGCTTTTGGCTCTTCTTTTACCTCTTCTACCTTTGGTTTAGCTTCTTCAACTGGTGGCTGAAATAAGAATTGAACGAAAAATTCAAGCACTCTATCTTAGTGTTAGTATTGACTTAGCAACTAGAGAAATAAAATACGTAAATTTACCCTAACAGTCGACAATACTTTATTATCCAAGCAATGTCTATAAACCCTGAGATCATTGTGTAAGAACTGTGGGAAGTAAATGTATCGATTTCCGTATCTATCAATGCCCAGCACTGTCTCGAATTGACTTTCCCAAGGCTGCTTCGCTATCTCATCTTGAATAGTTTTTCTAGAATGCTAAATTGAAAGATATACAGTTAAATAATACCAGAATTGAACATATTTCTTTATTTTGAATCTTTTGATTATTTAATTTTGTACTGAATGAAATACTAGTTATATTTACCATGGCAGTATCACAAAAAGTTTTCAACAACCAGACTCTTTGCTTGAAACTGAAGTGCTGAAAATCTTTTCCCTCGATTTCAGCGGCATCGGGAAATATTCTCCAAAATTCCGGTTCTATTCCAAGCACATCAAAAACCTGTAAAACCGTTTAATAAATCAATTTTTATTAATTCAAATTCAAATCGCGAAATAAAGGCTTAAAACGTTTGCCTTACCTTTACAGGATCTTGGCGTTTTGTTTGATAAAGTTTAAACCAGCTTTTCAACTTAAACATCAAAATATTGGTCCAGAACTCGTAAGGCATTGGAGGTATTTTGTGCAGCTTACTTTTTATGGTTGACGGTGAGCTAAAAAGTGACAAATTTTCGTTGTTATTCAAATAATTTATCTTGTGTTATCAGATTCTATTTAATGTGCATTAATATATCTTTTTGCTGACATAAATTTTAATCTACAAGTAAAATGTACTCTTTTACAGAACAGATTCTCTTTTTAGATAATCGTGGGTTATTATTAATTTGGTTTATTTATTTAAAAATACATATACATTTCTTAATTTACATAAGTTATATATCATTGTACATCAATGTAAGTATTGATTCGATAGGAGAGACAGATATAGATGAAAAATTACCTTAATAAACACGTCATTATGTGTGCCAGTTGTTTTGAGGCTTTCGGCATCAGAAGCATTCTTTCCACCTCGTACATCGAGAGGTGAGAAATGTTGAGTGCTTCTTTGGTGAGTTGAAGAAAGTGATAAATTTGTGGGATCTGCAGAAACCAATACAGTATCAGTAAAAATTCAAGGTACCATTGTTTTTGCCAATTATTCTTATTAAAACGAGAAATTTATTTTGAAAGTGTTTATAACATACCTCCCACATTGTCTCCATTTCATCTCGAAGATTTTCCGGGAGAATTCTGTCCTTTTCCCAGTTGAAAACGGTCTTGTCCTCGACAACGACTTTGCGCTTTCGGCCCCGCTTCGACATTTTTTCTATTTCAAAACAAAAATAAATATTACGATTATTATTTGCTGCATAAAAAAGTATTATGAGATTGCATATTGCATAAATTTATTTATTATTCGGAACCTCGGTAAATTATTGCATATAAAAATAAATCTTTGAAAATAAAAATGTTAATTTTACAAATCTTTTATTTCATTATAGTTATAAAAAAAAAAAACTATAAGCATATTTATCAATTCAGATAAAAATTGTTTTGAAATGATACTAAAAGAAATATTTACTTGAATCTACGCGAATTAAATATCTTTAGTACTGGGTCCGCATGTCGGTTGACTGTTTTTCCGTTCTATATGGTACTTGGTTAACTTTGTTTCGCGATGAGATTTTCGCTTTTTCGATAATTTTTAATACTTTATAAAAACTTATGCAACTGGGCTGAGAACTTCATTAATACAATTTTAGTCGATAATCTTTTGTATTTAGCTTAGACTTTCCGATTGTTTTTTTCAAATCAGGAAAAAATTTTTAGCTTCGAACTTTTATTTTATATCGAAAATTTAAGTTGAATAATACTTATGACCAATAAATTAATATATAAAAATCTTTACAAATGCTATGGAATATTATAAATAATTCTACATCTATTTTTGACGCAGAACATATATCTTGATTTTTCCATATTACATGGAAATGCTTTTGGAAATCCAAACTAAAGCAGGATACACTAACAAGCTACGCCAAACCATTATCTCAACATTTTAATAATCTAAAATACGCATTTTTTCACTTTCTTATCTCAATCCAGATCCCAAATCGCAATAAAAAAAAAGAAACTAAACTTTACGAGAAAATAAAGAATTCGCTTGGTCCCCTTGGTATCGAGCGACATCAGAAAAATGGAAAGCATAAAATGTTCGTTACAGTTTAAATAGCTAATGCGTATAATTAATTTCTATTCATAAAAGGTTATTAATGCGATTACATCAATGGCGTTACTTCACGTGACTAACAAAGAGGAGGGCCCAGGTGTTGGTAAGCCCACGCGCGACAATTAACGCCGCTGCGATCGCCTCGTGGGGGACTGGGTAGAGTATACGTGCTTTAGAAAGCGATGTTTATCCATTAGACACATAAGCTCGACGTCCGAGCATTTTTCATTAAGATCACAAAACATCATTTGCCACGTTAGCTTCTGCTCTCGCTTTTATTATTCGCTCCTTAGTCCTTGCTAATAGATATTCGAACGGGAACGATCGATTTCTTTTTTCAGAGCCGTTAATTGCAACTGCATAGAAATAAAGCTAATATTTATCGTTAAACGCGGCGGCGAGCATTGAACAACTTAATTAACACCGCGATAGTACAGAATATGGCGTTTTACAGAGTGAAACATGATGTTCTTGTTGAAAATGAATTTCAGAGAATTGCAAATTTAATTTGTAATAATATAAATTAGCATTGCAAAAAGGAGAATTAAAGGACAAGAGAATTTCTTGTGCACGCAATCGATCATCTGCGCAAACGTTGACTTTGGCTTCCGAAAACCAACCTCACATGAGTTAATTGACAATGATGAACGCCTCCGCGTCTCGTTGAATGCCATCGTGCGATCTTAGTGCTTCATTATGATTAACACCGATGATTCTTGTCTCTACTTTTGTACCTACCCACAATTCAAGTATCTCTATTATTTATTGGGTATATAAAATAAGCCTTTTCGCAATTTGCTACAATATTTCACTGGAAATTTTCCCTCAAATATTTTACACGACTTACGCTGCTCAACATAATGTGTTTATTCAAAGTAGTAATTTAGGGGTAAGGATCTAATTATTCAACTCGTTGAAACTGAAATAATATGTGCAGCTACATTTTACACATTACAGCTAATATTTTATCTCGTGAATTGTATTGTTATTGGTAATGGAATTTCTGACCATTCGCAGATCTTTACTACTTATATTTGCAGTTTAATTTAAACATTTTAAACTTTTATCTGTACAGTTTTTCACTATTTAATACGTGTCTGTATTCAAAGTCATCATGCTTTTTATCACGCGCTTCCCTCATATATTATTTGTTATTCATTTTTACCGAATGTAAGCAGTATGACGAAAGTATTAAATAATTTGACTTGATACAATCAATTGCTATGCAACAGTGCCTATATATGTCAAATTCATTTTGTGTTACATCATACCAAAATTGTTATTTTTTATTGAAACAATTTTCTTTTCTGAACCCTTAAGCACAGTAATTTATCGATTTCTCCATACTGACTTCTAATGTTAAAGGAAAGTTTAATTTGTAAGTAAACAATGAAAACCGAAATTGCGGATTGCAAAAACACGTTTCTGATGAAAATAATGGGGGACTGACTTTAAGGTTTGACACATTATCGATTAAGCAAATTTTAGTGACGTGCATAATCGAACATGAGGGTTCAAGAAAGGAAAAGTAAACAGTGAATCGAATAATGGTATACGCGAAGTCGTTGCCCTTCTTAGTCTTATACTCATCGTACCCTATTATAATGACCAAACTGATGTAAAATAAATATAACAGAAAATTTTAAAAAAATACAATTTAAATTATAAACAAAAATTTTCTAATGTATTCATACTCCAATAAGGAATTAATTTTCTAAACTGATTCTTTAAAATAAGAAATTAAAAATACTTATAGATCAAATCTATATCTTATTACGATAACTCTAAAATATCGATTTCAATTATTCTAATAACCCTTTAACTTTGATAACGTCTAATAGGTATATTGATTTTCTTCCAAACCACATCATCTTAGATACTTTTTCATGCGAATTAAAGCTTGCAAATGAAAAATGGAATAGACTACAGACATAAATAGAAGGTTATTTATATTGATTTGTATTAAGAACAAGCTTTTATTTCTCGTACAAAAATATCATTTCATTTTTATTATACCTCTTCCTTATTTTCTTTATTCCGATTAAAGATTATTAATTTCATCATCATAAATACTAAAGATCTTTGCACTATTCCATCGGAATCTCAGAATTCTACAGGAAAAGTAATTTATTTTCTCTTACTTTCACATTTTGCAATCTCGATAAGTGACTTATAATAATAAACATGTTATCATGGGAATCGAGGTCAGCGTATTGATTATTAACTGTTTTTTCAATCTGGAAATTTATTTTGGAAAATAGTGTCGCTAAAGCATAGTTGGAAAACACGGAAATGCAATCGCTGATTGTATCAATTGTCACTCGGAGACGACATATAGTCCTAAGAGTTTTAAGAAAACTGAACGAAATAAATATTCGTAATTTGAGTAAAAGCTGACGATTAACATCGAATATAAAAAATACTGATTGCTTTTTTCCATGACAGTATTTTCTTAATTTGATTAGAAATAAAATCAAGTAGATGGTAATCTATAGAGAAATTATTAATCATATATTTCTAAATATTCCCAAGAGAAAAATACGTTCAGAAAACAAAATATACATTTATTTTACATTGAATGCTTTCTTATAATTCATATTTTAGCGAAAGCAAAATCAGTTTTCTTTATTCGCGGAGTTTTTTCACTAGAAAAGTAAAAAAATATAAAAGTCTACAGCAGTAAAGAGAAAGGGTTTACGTGTTCCGAAAATGATATGTATCTTAGAATTCATATTTTTTCGCGCTTGACAAAATACGTTTTAGTGTACATTTATTACTTAATAATCAAAAATAGATTTTACGATAAATAGTAGCAAAAAATACCCACTGATTTAACCTCTTTTTGTATTAAAGCATAAAAGTATCTCGTCACTTTAAATGGAAATCAAAAAATCAATTTCATCACTATATTCAAAGGTTTCATGTATAAATCATACTTTATGTTTAAAAAATAGCAATAAAAAAACTAATATACACGAAGAGAATTTTCACGATGTACGGAAAATTACCCAGCAGTGTTAAAAATTGTGATGATTTCAATACAATTTTTATCATAATACACAGTTTGATTATTTTGCGTGCACTGTACAATTTATCCCACGATTACATTTAAAAATAGCCCTCCGTGTATCTTAGCACATACAAAGATATAACAATCGCTATAATAATTTTAAAAAAAATCTATATTTTTAATAAGGCCGTCTTATCGCATTACTCTTAATAGGTTATACATGTAACGTATACGTGTAATTTCTCCCAAAATAAAAAAGGGGAAAAATTCAACTGCAAAGCGAGAGGCATTTTGTATAAATAGGGGGGTAAACGATCGGTCGAAAAAGAAGCGCGAGACATCGTCGTAGTTGATGCCATCTCCCATAACCTACAAGAGATATCAATCAACTAGCGTGGAAACTTTTACGACTATCGCACACACTTTTTCCCCAGTTGAGCGACGGGTGTCGTTTGGACGAGCAGTGTCCGACCGAATGCGCGTGATCCGAAGTTTTTTCGTCGTTCATAGCTTTGGTATTAATTACATATGCGGCTGTGACTATTTTAGTGCTATTTCGAATGCATCGAAAATTGGGAACAAGAAGTGAGTGATAGTACAGTGGTTAGGTGCAATGACAGAAATTTATGAAGATCTGATTTGTAATGATCCAATTTTTTTTATCCAAATTTCACATAAAGCATACAATAATATGAATTTAAATAAAATTTTAAAATTTTCTATACTTCATTGAATATTTATTTGTTTTTTTTTTCTAATATTAATTCTGCCAAGTTATTTTCATTAATATGTGAGATTGGATAACTTTTTTTTTAAAAAGAAACTATAGAAATAATGATGTGATGATCGAACTATTATATTAAAAAGATATTTAATATATAACTTTCATTGAATCGGTTTAATCTAGAAAAGTATTAAGGTGCGGTACTTAAAAAAAGCTAACTTGATAAGAAATACAATTTCAAAGAAAAAGTACAATTCCGCGATTTCGTATATTATTATAAATTAAATTCTAGTAATTTGATTTTCCAAAATTTCAAGACCAATCTGGCTTGTAACAAAATCTTTCTAAACGAAATTGAGCAAATATTCTCTATTGTGATATACAATGACAGGTAGATAAAATAATGTTTATAGAAAGAACATACTTTATAGATCCATCAGAATGAATCATTATAGTCATTAAGTAGTGCACGGTAAAAATAGTCAGCCAAACGGTTGACAACTACATCATTACGCTTAGCCACGTACAACACAGTATACAAAGTATGCAAAATTGATCCAATTAGATTTAAATACTACATTCCCTTTAAAATAAAACACCAACGGCGTTATAGATTTTTTCACCGACAACACGCGACTGCCAAGAGATCTCGATAGTTTCGCACGTCGCATTACAGAATCGGCGATAGTTCGAAATCTTGGTCGAAATAAAAAAAAAACAGCCCCGTGCAGGGGTAGTGTAAAAAGCGTCCAGTGTAAATCGATCAATTGAATCAATCAACTCCGTGAGAATTCCATGGGATAAAGTTGGGGGTCGCGTGTGCGAATCGTACTAACGACCGCCGTGTGTTATGGAGAAAGAGAGTCTGGGAAACGAGACTCATGGCCGTAGCATCCAAATACTGGACATCTCCAATCACCTGCATACGCTGATTCGCGTCGGCTACACTTCGACTACGCCGTCCTCGGGGACTCGTGTACCTCCCGCTCGAGCGGCCAAAAGAACTGGGGTATTATATATTTTTTCCCACTCATCAAACGATGAAATAGTTTTCTTTTGTGGATAATTTATACGTATTCTAGCTCCGTTACCACCTTATACTTCGTTTAAAAATTTAAAACTACTGTAGCTTTTCGGGTTTTAGGCAATGAAGTATCGGTTGTATCGAACAAGTCACGCAAGTTGCGTGGCATTAATGGTAATAAATACTGATTTTATCCACGTGAAGCTATGAACTGTTAGTGATTTGCCAAGCGTAAATAGTTTAGGTTGCTGATACCGGAACCGATCATTACTCAATTTAAATTTAGACATTTCTGACATTATAAATCTTTATTATTTGATATACTTAAAGATTGAGTAAAATAAATGATAAAATTTTGTTATCTATCTGAATTTTATACGCGTGTATAATTTCACTAGTTATATCTAATATGTCTAATTGAATTTTACTAAGTTGTAAAAACATCATAAAATATGGTACTTCGATGACGCGGATTTGAAGTGCTGACGCGTGTTTGTATACAATATCAGTATTTACAATCTAAAAATTCTTTTATTTTGATTTCTTGCAAATTACTTTTTCACGATGTTTTATCTTATATCAAAATAAGTAGCGCCTATACTTAATCGCAATATCACGAACCAGCAATTTTTCATGAAATGAAAATTTGATTTTCACAATATTTATACTTAAAAGTTGATCATATCAAAGAGAATTTTGTGTTTTATACTTAGCGAAATAAATTTAATTTATTGATTTATAAAAAAAAATCAAGAATTGACAAAGATCCGATCGAATTTTACCTATTTTCGTGTTTCTTTTCGACTCAGCCGAAGCAAAGGGTCCTCAGCTCGAGGAAGTCCGCGATGTACGAGGAGACGACGTGGCGATGCTGGCGCTCGAAGATACATAATAGCGAGACAACGCGATCGCGGAATTTCTCCGGGGACGAGATCGACAGCCAGGATCACTTCAACGGCTCGACTCGTAGACGTGCTATTGGCTACTCAAACGGGGACCCCATCAACGCGATGAGAAATCGACAAATGAAGGTACTCAGATTTTCGACCGAAAGTTTTCGATGATTACGACAATCCACTCGGAATAATAAAAATTTATATTTTTCATGTCGTAATTAGCATCAACCACCCCCTATGTACTACAATAACATGTACAACGGTGCAGCGATGAATAACCACACGCATATGCACGAGTAAGGAAACACAATTAAAATGACCAAATTATCAGTTATCTTTGATAAAAAGAAACATTTTCTTTTTTTTTAAATACATTGTAGCGATCTTCGAAGGAAACATCCAGACGATGGATTCAACTCGGACTTGTGCGGTAGCTTTAAGGATTATTGCGAGCACTGCACGATTCACGGCTTGAAATACATTGGCGACTCGTCTTTGCCTTACCACGAGAGGTAAGTCGCAACACAATTTTCGAGTATATTATATGAGGTACTTATATAGCTTCATGCGGATAACAATATATTTTCAGACTTTATTGGATATTTTCATTTTTATTGGCGATTTTCGGCGCGGGTTACTTTATCTGGCATCTCTACACCAAGTACTCGATGGCGCCTATCATCATATCTCGCAACATCGAGGGAGTCGGCATCAATCAGTTTCCATTTCCAGCCGTTACAATTTGCAATATGAACAACGCCAAAAAATCGGTGGCTATGAAGATAGAGGCAGAGTTGGTTTCCCTCACATTCTCAACAGTTCCAATCATTTATATCTATATTTAATGGTGGCAATGTTTTTTTTTTTTTTTTTTTTTTTTTAGAAATGATACGCTTCAAAATTTTTTTCTCGAAGATATTTGCAACGTTAAATCTGACACCTCGTTCATCCAACAGGAAATAAGAGAAGAAGCTGGAGACTTCGATAATGTATATAATTTCTTAATGAATGTGAGTAATTTTATCGGAAACGCGAAATATCTGTGAGCGAATACGATAATTATATTCGCGTAATTATAGGTTTCGCAAAATTGTACCGAAATGCTTTATTATTGCCAATGGCATGGCAACACTACGAGCTGCGAGGAGATTTTCAATCCTGTGCTAACGGATGAAGGCCTTTGCTGCAATTTTAATTCGGTGCCACGGATACTCTATCATCCGTAAGAACAACATCATTTTATTAGAGTTTCATTAGTTTTATTGTGTCAATTATATAAATGAATGTGTTTTTATTATAATAATGCAAGAGATGGGATAAAAAAATGAAATGTTACACCATCAGTTGATTGGTTGGCACTTGGATGAGCAATTCCATCCTTATCAAAACTTAAAACATCTTTTCAATGAATTACTGTAGTTACAAATAAGATTGCAAATTTTGATGAGGATTCATCGAAACGCCACAGGTGTAATGTTTAATTTGTTACCCTATATGCCCTTTGATTTGGAAAGATCGACAAATTCCGTATTAGCATTTATTATATTTTTCACATTCAAACATTTGTAGGAGAAAATGGAAAAACTTGCGCATCACGTACGCATCGGAAATGCACATCGACTGGACACCCGAATATACGTTTAAAAAAGAAGATTCGCCCAGAGCAATTCCTTGGCGGGTTTACAGCAGCGGATCGAATTATGGCTTAACGTTAGCCCTCGATGTGGATGCAGATGAATATTACTGCTCCTCGACTGCTAGTGTTGGATTTAAGGTATCTCAAATTTCCTTGATATGAGCGACAAATGTTTTCGGCTCGCTCTTACAGTATTTTACAGACCACTTGATCGCTACATTTTAATATTTCAAATTGTTATCAAATGATTCTCTGAATTTCTCTGCAAATAATATTATGCATCGATTTGAAACAATATTTTTGATCAACAGATGTTACTCCACAGTCCGGTGGAAACTCCGCCAATAGCTGACTTCGCTTTCACATTATCGCCGGGAAAAGAGACACGGGTTATCATAACACCCCATGTCACTGATGCGGACAAGTCTATCATGAAGATCCCGCTAAAAATCAGAAATTGCTATTTCCTTGGTGAGAAAAAACTAAAGTACTACAGGACTTACACTCAGCGAAACTGTCTGTCCGAATGTGAGGCAAACTTCACCCTTCAAATTTGTAATTGCATGCAGTACTACATGCCTGGTAATTTCGCTACATACTTTCAAAAATAATCACAATGTGATTTTGTGAAATTTATCGCACAGAGAGTAAAATATCGTAACTATGATTTCCAGGATAAAAAAAATAAATAAAGTATTTTCTTTCAGTTTCTAACGATACCAGAATCTGTGGAAAAAATGATGATGATTGCGCATTTAATGCACGAAAAGTCATGAAAGAAAAATATTATTCAGATGAGGATGGAGAGTCTAGATCTAGTATCAATTTTACAGAAATGTAAGTTTTATTATCTTAAAATAGCAACTATCTCAATAGCAACAATGTAGATAAATTACTGAAGAATATATGAATATATATAGTAAATACATACAATAAAATACCTAATTCTTTGCATCAATGGTTTGAACAAACGGTTAAAACTTTTCGGTAAAAATATTAAAATGAATAAAACTAAGTATTTGATTACGTAGGTATATTTCCTAAATAAAAATGCTGAAATGCAAACATTAAATAAAAGTTTACTCTAAAAATAATTTTCTTTGTTTATTATATGCATATATCATCAATGACATTGTCACAAGGCTCTTTCTGTTCTATTCTTTCTATTCGATTCGGCGGTATATAGATACCTTGATTTACATTCCATATTTTTAATAGAAAAATTAAATATAGAAACTATTTTAAACAAAGTATATATCCAATTTTTACAATGAATTTCGTTTTGATGATAAATTTAAAATTTTATCAGACCCACTTGCAAATGCTATCCTGGCTGTAACGAAATCAACTATAGCACAGAAATTTCGCACAGTATGTTGATGACTACATTTGAAATTCCCGAAGAGTACTTTAAAAATAATCAAGAATATTTTATGTAAGTTTTTTTATTTAATTTCTGAATATTATTAATTATAAATCAATCTATGACATATTTAATTTATATTAATGTCTTTTTAGGAAAAACATAGCAGTAGTCCATATATTTTTTATCGATACTTCGTATATGAAGTACACAAAGAATGTACTTTATGGATTTGCTGAATTACTATGTAAGTAATTACTTTTATGATTTTTTACAAATACTTAATACAGAAGTTTTCAAAATATTATTCTTATCTAACAGCTAATACTGGAGGACTTTTGGGCCTATTTATGGGTTTTAGTTTATTATCTGTAATTGAGATATTTTATTATTTTACTATGAGATTATGGTGGCGCATTAAAAGAAAGAAAACCGTAGCCAACGACAAGAAAAACTTTATTGTTCAAACCTTTACAAAAAGACCAGATGTTGTATATCCATTTGCTCAATAATTGTTAATATTTAAGGCAGTTATTAAAATATTTCAATTGTTAAATATTATAAAATTCTAGTCAAAAATCTAATACTTATTTGATACAAAATGTCATATTATAATTTGAACTTTTATTTACACTAAAAAATTTAATGTAACACAAGTGAAAAGTTTTCGCTATATGAAGTGTACAAATTGAAAATTTTATTACAAATTTTTTTAGAAATGAAAATATAATAAAAATTCGTATAATGAAGTTATGATTTCTAATTGATTTAGATGTGTAGAATAACATACGAAAATCTCTGTTCTTAGTCATCTTTGTATAAATATGTAAAAACAGTATCTACAGACTGCAATACAAGAAAATGACTAATTTTTTTTTTGTATGGATTATTTTCTTCATCTTAACCTCAAATATATTTTTTTAGAAATGAAAATATATTAAAAATTTGTATAATGAAGTTATGATTTCTAATTGACTTAGATGTGTAGAATAACATACGAAAATCTCTGTTCTTAGTCATCTTTGTATAAATATGTAAAAACAGTATCTACAGACTACAATACAAGAAAATGACTAATTTTTTTTGTATGGATTATTTTCTTCATCTTAACCTCAAAATCAATTTTATACATGTTTGCTCAATGAGAACATGACAAAATATATGATTATGTATGCAATTCACTTTCAGTAAATGTAAACAGGTAGCGTTCACTTTTAATGTATTGCAATATATTTTAAAAGACGTAAAAACTGTCTTAATTTCCCTAAACATATCGTTGCCGTTACACTTGCATACAGGTACGCTTTATTCTTTTCATTCTTTTCAATAGAAATACCTACGTATGTATGCAGACAGCTAGTTACACAGTATTCATTCGACTACTCAAAATTAGTTTTCATTGATTCAATAACAATAACGCGAAGAAAATATTAGACATTACGAACTATAACACAAATATAGATTCATGTCAAAATAGGCAGTATAGTAACAAGTGTTTTTAACGTTATTTTCAAGTCTGATATTAATATTGCTTCTTTTACTTAGTAAAATTTGCATGAAAATTTATATTGACCAATCAGAATTCTTGTTTAAATGTAAAAACAGTCGTTTGACCTACGAAATGCTCAAGTATAAAATATAGCAATTACTTACCGCGAAGAAGATAACACAACACCACTATTTCATGCAGAAAAATATTTTATCAGTTGTAATACGGCAACACAATACGCTGGCACATCTTTCACTAAGAAACATGTACTTTGTAATTACATCATGCTACTCTTACTTTATACAGCATTTCGATGCACGTTTTTAGCTCTATTCACAGTTCACAAACGCCATGTTAGATGTTGCTGGACTGAGCTTGGATGCGTGTGCCCAAAAGCCGCACAGCGCTGTAGTCGATTCATGCTCTATTGTTTTATCGAGTCCCGGTCAACGTGCCAGACGGACAATGTGCCAGAAGCGTGTAAAGGCCACTTCGCATGAAGTGGAAGGGCGCGCCGTCGCGCAGTATAGCTGCCAACATTAAGCAGTGCGCGGCGGCGAGTTCAAATTGTAAATGCATGCTGTGCTGCGGCATTGCAGTAAATATTTGCATAAATATTTATAATATAAATAAATAAATAAATAAATAAGAATGGAGACTCGGCCACACAATTTTAGTATCACAGTGATCATAGAAACGATAATATTTACTTAGGATCATTTTAATTGGTCTTAGAGCATATGCATAAAATTGACATATAAGTGGTGCAGATTGATAGTATATTCACAGAGTAAATAAAATCACTGATAACATTTTTCTATTTGTTTTGGACTTAAATAATGCTGTAGTGGAAAGTATAAATAAGCATATTAATTAAATAATTAAATAAAGATAAATATATACGACTATATATATTTTACTCCGCCGTACATGTTCCTTTAGTAGCTGCATATATACGCGATATTGTAATTCCAAATATTTATTTATATTTATGTTACACATTTTCGTTCAATTATTTTTTTCATTTTTTGGCCTGTTCTTAGATTTAATTAAATAAATACTATCAATGAACATTAAAGATGGTATTATACTTAATTTAAAACATATTTTTCTTTATTTTTGTGCTTCTGTAGGGATAAATTTATTTAAAAAATAATTAACAAGTACAAAGAAATTGTAGAAAAAAAGATTAAACATAATACGGAAGTTAGCTCGGTGCGCCACCTGCCTTATGGGGTAATAACTGCGCTGGGGTAGCTTCACTTTCGCATGGGACTCTGTGCTTCTATTAGGGTCTATCTTCGTTGACTCGGCGTCTTCGTATGGGTTTTGGTTGTGCGAAAAGGAAAGGTGCAGCGTTACGTCCCCGGATTGTAAACTGGACTTGTCAGTAAGGGATGCTCAGGGAGGCCACTATTCGGGTTTGTATAGTAACTGGGCCTATTATTCTGCCGCTTGCGAGAACCCCGGGGTGTAACTCGGTCGCGTAGCGAGAAATGCGCGAGGTACTTTTAGGAACGCGGGAAGGAGCAAGATCCCACATATCTACACCTGTATTAATTTTTTAAATTCTTTCTTTTTTTAAATAAACAAAATAAAACCAAACAACAAATAAAAATATTAAATTGAATTTAGAAAAAATTGCCAAAAGTCATTTCATCAATTTATTTTAAATGTATTTGTTTTTAGTAAATCATCGGAAAATTGATATAATTAATTGAATAAATAATCTACTTTAATAATCAAAATAATTTATGAATAGGAACTTTCAAATTATTGTCAAAGAGAGGATTGAAAGATTAACAATATTAAAAATGAAAACGTCCCACGGACATCTTTATTGTTGTTTCAATATCGGATATAATCGTGCGCTAGTTGGTTTAAATCAAATATTTGTTTTCTTAGCTAGGCGATAATTAGTATTATACATGTACATTCAAATTATGTTTCTAGTTTATATCGACAACAGGTAGATCTAATGAAAAGATGCTTCTGCCGCTCGTGTTTTTTTTTTATTTCTCATACAAAAATTCTAGATTATGTGTATACACATCGGTTGACCCGTATAATAGACTTGATAAAGAAATCCGTCCTCCCCCTGGTCACGTTCAATAAAAACCTTTTATTTTCGTTAAAAAAACAGATTCAACATTATGAGACAATATGAAATAGCACGTTGATAAATTTTTATTAGCGTTGCAATTGTGTTTTCTCTCCATTTGTGCAAAACCAGATGTACATAAGAACGCATGTATATATTTATATTTTCACCACCATAGTTCGGAATGAAGGATACCTTTGTGATCGTAGAAAGCGCAGTACACACTCTGGAAGACACTTCCATACATCGTTTACTTTTTTAATAATGTGGAAGCTCGGAATCATATCCATTCTTCACGTTTCATTTATTTACTTTTTTTTATCCATAATTTAATCTTAAATGACGGTATTACTGTAAGAGGCATCGAGCAGCTACTCGAAACAAGTCAAAATCAATATCATAACTGAGAAAAATGAAATACGTTTATTTTTATCAATTTTTATTAAAATTATAATGTAAATATAATAAAGTTATACATCTTCAATAACTCGTGACTGTACGCATTTTAAAATAAAATTTATTTGGATAAAACGTATATATACGTTTACGATTTTCTTCGCACAAATGGGAATGTCAATTTTACTAAACGAGCGTCGCGGATGTTTCTGAAAAAATAATAAAAAAAAGCACTGGATTAAAACAAGCAGTCGAGCTATGCCTCCTCCAGTATATCCTGTTTTTTCTTTTCTAAACAATTGGCTTACACATTAATTATCTAAGTAGTCCGTATATTTATAAACTACAATTCGCATTTGCTCCCTTACATACACACAGTATGCGCATATTCACACATTCCACATGGATATACTAAACTTAAGCTCAATATTTTGTTTTTATTTATGCATGGAAGAACCTCGATACGTATATTGTACAGTAATCGAGAAGAAAAAGAATAGAAAAATCTATATTGAGTTCTTCCTTTTTAACTTACGTTGAGCTTAATGTTCAGACACATGTATTTACAAATTTACTTAGTGCCCTTAAGCGAAAAACTAAGGTTACAGTAAATAATTTTTATCCAAACACCTTGAACTATTCACAAAAACTGTCTTTACAAGTAAAAATATATTTCATACGTTTATATAATTTGTCAAACGCAATAACAAAGACTCTTATTCAAAGTAGTATTTTTCAATTTGCATTTTAAGATGCTGATAAAAAAAAACAGAAAAAAAACTTGCTTGAGGCAGGGGGTGGTTCGCGTGTACAGACGTAAATAATCACTGTAATAGGATTAACAATGGTGTGAAAGTGACATTGTTCCGTTCGCCAAACCGAACGGAATGGAGTTGAAAAAAGTTTCTAAACTAATCCGAAATACTGTAGCAGGTATCATGACCACGTAAGAATAAACTAAACGTAATCGAATATGCTTTATTTTACATGAGTTTTAACAATAATAAAAAAAAAAAAGAAAAATTATTCCCGATCCCCTAGTATTCGTATAAATTCACTTCACGGGCGAAAGTATTTATTTATATCATTACTTTACATCATTTATTATTTAGTTAAAAAATTCGTTATTTCATCAAATTCCCTTTACTTTTCACAACAAAATTACAACTGCGATTAGTATTTAAATCCTAAACGTGAAAGTATTGTCGCCTATACATGACTTATATCGGGAAGTTTTCATCTAGATTGAGGATAATTTACATTTCATAGGGTATAAAAACACTATCTGTTTGTACCCTTTAAAGCTGATTTATTTTATTTTCGTTTCTTATCATTCAAAACATCAGCAATGGGGTGGCTGTCGTATCTAACAAGTGAAGATATAAAAATTAGTGTATACACATATCGTCTAAGCAGCTATTTTTCGTTTATTAACTAGCGATCATGTTTTTTTTATTTATATACTGATTAGCCACTCAGTATTAGATGCCTCTAATGTCCTTTCGATAAGACAGAGCGATCTGCGCTTCACTGTTTAGCTTTTATTTTTTTTTTATTGCAGCATTTCGCCAAGTTTTACAAAATTATAGTAAAGAAAAATTAAAATGTCTAGTCATAAAAATAAGAATAATGTGATCCAACAAAATCAGTTTTTAATAAAACGCACGTGGAAGTTATCAATATTAAAATAAAAATTAATAAAGCATGAGACTATTTTCATGTATTTAAAACCAATTTGAAATGACAAGAGGATTAAAATTTATTAGAACTGTAAACCTAATATTTTATGCAATGTCCAGGACTTTGTGAATATATATATATAAAATATATATATGTATGTATATATATATATATATATTGCACCTTTTACTTATATACTCGAGGTGTATACTCTCGTAGACTTACAAACGTTACGCTTGCGATACAAAAGTTCACTTTACTTGCTTGTGGTTTCAAGATACAATATTTTTTTTGTTTTAATTCACGTTATACACTTGGACGAGTATGAATTATCGAAATCACAAAGGAATCCTTTTCCGCCAACAAAGAACAAAACCATCTTCTAAGTAACACACCACTCAAATTCAAGAACAAAGTGCTCGCACAATTTTTATTTTACGCGTGCATTTTCCTTTTCAGGATCAGACGTCAGTGAAAATTATTAGGGACTGTGAGTTCAAATAATCATTTCAACAATAAGTTTTTTAATTATACGTGATATCGCTTTTTTCTCTTTCTCGTTCGTAATTCATCATCGTTAAATCATTCTTTCCGCAATACGTTGCATTTTCTCATCACAACCGACGCGTACGCTTTTATCGCGATACTTAAATATGCTTTTAGAGCTATTTTTAATTATTCATCGCGAATCCATAGTATACCGAAAAATATACAAAATCGTTTATAAAAAAGATTCGATTTCATTAGAATTAGACTAAGTTTTATACACATCTCCGGCATACCACGACCCTATTTCAAATTCAAGTAAAAAATTGTACAAACGTCGATCGACTATACACGTATTCACGAAAATGATTTGAAATACATATTTCTAATGATTATGTATAGAGTACAAAACTTAATGCACCTACCTAAGCAGACCATGGCTGAAATTTTTTTTTACCGAAAAGAGTGTTCTCATAATAAACGATAAATTAATTAAATTCAACACTATACTTACTCAATTCACATGTTAAATGCTATACCTACAAAGGTACATATTAGTGTTGGTAGTATACAATAAATTAAAAATATAAATATTATACCAATAATATCATAACATAATAGAATTATACAATTAAAGAAGCATTAACTTATTTTAAATGGTCATTATGTCAAATTCAAAAAGGTTGTCGCTAATTCATGATAACGTGTACGTATCTTAGTGTACGTATGAATATTCGCGACACCGGAACCGAGAAGAACAAAAAAGCGATCCATCATACATCGACAATCATTCAGAACCAGAATCCTCACGGCCCCTTTCGACAAAAACTAAAACCGAAAATCCATTCGTCGCAAAACATAAATTTCGGGTCTCGCTTACTCACATTCAAAATATCGTCTCACTATGCCTGTCCATTTAAACTGTGTATATATGCGTGAGTGTGTGTGTGTGTGTGTGTTTACGATCACAAAAACTCGTATTCGGAGTGTCCACCACCACATCATAATAATCGCTGCTACACTGCTCTCGTGCCTCTCATCAACCGATCAAAGCGTATCTGCTCTCCTGCTGCTGCTGCAGTATCTCCGAGCCTCAGTCGAATCATTTGGGCTCGAGGAAGGCCACCTGGCCCTTGTACACCTCCTCGAGCATGACGGCCTGTCCCTGACCTTGGCTAACCGTCACCGGCGTCGACGCGTTCACCACCACCACCTGCTGTTGCTGCGATTGCTGAGAGCTCGTGTTGGCCTGGGAATTGCTCTGGTTGGCATTGCTGTTACGAGCGGCGGTCTGGCCGTACTTTTCATGGATCGCTCGATGGCGCTTGAGGGCGAACCGGTCCGAGAAGCCGATCTCGCAAATGTCGCATCTACAGGGGAGATTAGCAGTCAGGACTGAGGATTACGTGACTTTTGTAAGTATCAGTGTTTTTGCCTCTTACTTAATGGTATTTGATTGAAGGAACAATGCCAATTGTGCCAAGCTTTCTTTTTATTTGTTTTTAATTGATTGCCAGTTTATAAATCTGACCATGAAAAAACAAATTTTGTTCGTTTAGACAACGAGAAATTTTGACAAGTTCCAAGGAGTGAGGAACCAGTACCTGGACAGCTGAAGGTATGTATTTAAGGGTTTTTTTTTTTTATCGATTGAATTAATATTTGAAAAACTATTCATTGGCTGCATATCTCTGATTATGCAACGAATACATACAAAATTTAAAAATTTAAAAAACCTTTTTTAAAAACAATTAAAAGTTAATTAATGTACAGCCTTAATATGAAATGTATTTTATTTTACGAGTCTTGTATATATAATTTATAGATGTGCAAGCTTATTTACTTCTATTGTAAATAAAAATAAATGTTCATAAATAAACGTACTATCTGTTTTATTTTCTAGTAAAATTTCAATTTGAAAATAATAAATATTTTTAAATACTCTATAAAGCATTGATAAATTTAAAAATTATCCAGTTTTACTGAATTTAATTTTTATAAAAAGAAGAACAATGTCTACACATAAGGGCAAAAGTTTTTGGAAATGTAATATTATTTTACTGATTTATATATTTTTATAAATTATAAGAAAGCACAAGATCCAAAAATATTGGAAAAACAATGCAGTTAAATTTGGCAATTTTTTTCCAATTTCCTACAGTTTATAGACAGACGAATTATTTATTATTCAAAAAAAAAGCCCTCCTTTAAGAAGCAATATTATTATGTATTTTCAAGTATAAATATATTTATGATTAAAATCAAGTAATGTACAGGATACTTTAAGGAGATGGAAATGAGTCCAGGCAATGGGTCTTTGACCTCAGATATAGATGAATATTTTGCTGAAATATCCAAAATTTTGCTAAATTTAAAATGGAATCACTATGAAAGAGGTAAAAGCGCAAAAATACATTAAATGTGATGCAGTTTTTAAATTTTTTGTACGTTTAACTCTAGTTATTATTTATAAGAATAATAAAAATTTAATATAAAAATAAGAGAAAATAGAGAAAAGAAAGTTAATTCAATACGAAAATTTTTGTTAATAAAAATTAAGATTTTTAATTAATTTACATTTATTTGAAATTGAATTTAAATGATCTGTTATTTTCTTCATAATAAAGGACTAAAAAGCCCGTCAATTAATAAAAATCAAACTGAAATTAATTAATTTATTTTTTAATAAAAAGTTATAAATATTCTGAATTAAAAATAGTATTTTTGTCATATTATTAGTGGAAATATACTTTTACACTATGCATTTCTGGCTTTTACCTACCTCATAGAAGATCCTCTAGGTTGGCGACGCCTATGGGTAATATAGCAAATTAGCAAAATTTTCAACTATGTAGTTAGCCATTTTATAATATCATTTTGTTTGCATTACAATTTCAGTATAATCAATTTTTTTTAAATATCAACAATAATGAGCTTTAATTTTTTACCGAAAAACTCACGTGAAAAATTCACAGTTCAATTTTGCTGCTTAATAAAAGTTTTTGGCAATAATTCTGAATTTTCGGTCACACTAGTAATGTTCCGATATGAAAAAATTTGGTTAATTATTTATTTCAGTTTTGTTCATAAAAATATTTTGAATAAAAATTCAAATTTATAAAAAAAAATTATCAACAAATTTTTTTATGAAAGCAACTGAATATATAGGTATCAAATACCATTTAAAAAGAGACAAGTTGTACACAGACTGATTTAAAATAAAAATTACATCAAAAAGACAATGGTGGTCTGAATTATTTTGTAAGACGATAATGTCAATGTTAATATAGGAATAAGTGATTAATAATATAAATTTTGTATATGAATTTATATAATTGTGATACTATCTAAAGTTTTTTAAGTATATACATGTACTCTAAAAGTAATGCAACATAGAACATGCAACATTGAAACGTATCGATGGCTAGAGCTAGTTCATTAATGCGTGACTTTGATGAAACTATAACTGTAGTAAACTATAACTATAACTAAGCCACAAAAAATTAAACTAAATTAATTTTACTTTAAATAATGTTAAATTATTTTAAAATAAACCGTTAATAATTAAACTATTGAATTATGTCATATTATTTAAAGCAAGAATTATTAAATTTACTGAAAACTAGTTGAGACATGATGCAACGAGTATTGACACGTGAATTTATATATAAGCAATGCATAAACCTTTACTACACGATAATTTGATAAAATAAAAACTGAAAATTCCTTATATATTATTAGGAAAAATCTTGATTGTATCAAATTAAAGTAATAAAGCTGCATCTAACTGATAGGATAAGATATTAGTGAATAAATGATTAACTGCTATGTTTAGAGTGGGCACTAGAAAATAATTCTCACAGCCATTATACCAGAAAAATATATACAATGATAGAACAAAAATTATGTGTATGGATTCTCACTTGATCAAATGAGAATATCACATGATCTTATTTAATGAACTAAACTGTCCATTCATAGTTCGGTCTACCCTAAATAATACTTCAGGGTTAACCATGCACATTTAGAATTATTGCATGCTCCACGATAATATCAAGCTTGAGGCACTATTTAACGTTGTTGTATATTTTCGTGTAGCTTAACAACGAATCTCTCCCGAAAAAAAAAAAAAAGAAATAAAAACACTATGATAACAAAGCCATAATCATCTGGGGAGCCTTTCATTGGCATTGTTCACATCTAATAGCATCATCCTTCGTTACCTGTGCGGTTTCTCTCCAGTATGGACCTTAGCGTGATTCTTGAGGTGTGTCGCTTGATTAAAAGCCGAGCCACAGATGTTACATCGATACGGCTTCTCACCGGTGTGAATCCTACGGTGATTCCAAAGAGTCGAGTGCCTGGCAAACGTTTTCTCGCAAACTTCGCACTGGTACGGTCGCTCGCCGGAGTGGATGCGTTCATGATTCTTCAGATGAGGAGACTGCGAGAACTGCATACCGCAATGACTGCACTTAAATGGCTTCTCGCCCGTGTGCACACGGCCATGATTCTTTAGATACGCCGCTGTAATCGCACAGAGATAGAGACAAATGAAGGGATGAAGAATGAGTTTCTTTATTGCTATTAATAATAATTATGATCTAAAACTAGAAGATATTGTCGCCAAAAATATTTTTCTTTCCTCATTTCACACATTCAATGCTGTTGGGTACGTGATTAATGAAAATGTATGTCTATATACATGTAATGTTCGATAAAAAACTTATAGTAAATCCTTAAAATATTTGACGCTTTTATATCCTTATCATTGCATGATTATAGCATTTTTTCTTCTGTAAATCTTAAATCAATTCGAATGAATAATTAATTTCAGAAATAGCTCGTACGTATTTTACGAAACTTGTGCATTTAAAACAATCGAACCATTCAATTTAAATAATTTAAATACCTTTTGTTTTCCGAAAACAGTACGAGCATTTTCTGAAATTAATAATTTAAATCTTAAAACTAAAATCCACTGCAATAGATGGATTAAATTTAAAGGAATATAAAAAACATATTATGTTTATTTAAAGAAGATAAACGGTAAATAATCAATCCAAAAATGTATACACATGGAAATCTATATAAAATGCTAAAATCAATCATCTTTGCGATGGCTGGTCGATCCTTACCCTTAGCAAAAGCTAAGCCGCAGACTTCACATTTGAACGGTTTGTCGCCGGAGTGCAGTCTCTTGTGAGACCACAGAGAGGAATATCTTGAAAAAGTGCCGTCACAAACGTTACAATGAAACGGCTTCTCCTGTTGCTGACTGTTTGCTTTTCCGCCTGAAATTGAAAATACAAACCGAGCGTTAGTTTTCCTCAAAAGGGCCAGTTCTACAAAAAAGATGTGCTCGACGTGGATTTCATGAGATATACTGCGAGTCACGAAATATAATCGGGCTTTTTAATCAAAAACATCTTTTGCGATACTTATTAAAGAGGAGCTATATACTTTGTATCTATACTTTTTTTTTACTCATTGCAAATTGTTAATTTTACTTTGATTAAATATTTTGTTTTAAAAATTGTAGTAAAAGATATTGAATTTTAGCACATTGATAAAAAAAAAATCTTTACATCGATTATTTTTTTCGTTTTTAATTTCTGCTCAAAGAATATAAGGTAAAATATAAAAAATAATATTTAGAACAAAGAGAAAATTAAGTAGAAAAAATTTGATATAAAATTTATAACCAAATTTAAGTATAAACTCCTCTTTTTCAATTGTACCGTAAAAGAAAATATTCAACTGAGACAAAGGTTTTAATCAAGATTTCTGTCCACGAGCAATAGTGTGAGTGTTGATTCGTCGTATCAAATTTATAAAACTGTCCCTTAGGGGAGAGGTTTTGTTCTGTGCAATTGTCTTAAATTTAGATGCTGACAGTTCTATTCATAAAAAAGAAAACAAAATTATAGTAATACAAAATATTTAAATTATAAATTACAAATTAATACCAAGTAAAGTCAATGTTTTATTACCTTTAAATAAATTAAATATAGCTAAATGAAATCAAATGTTCTAGGAACATTTAAAATAAAATTAATAATAATTTAATATTTAATAGTAAACAATGAGCATAAAAATATTGTAAAACAATAAAAAATAATACTAC
>UELV01156680.1:0-28847 GCA_900490015.1 Megastigmus stigmatizans
TCTCTCTCTCTCTCTCTCTCTCTCTCTCTCTCTCTCTCTCTCTCTCTCTCTCGCCAGTTGGAAAAGTCCATGGCAATTACCCAGCCAAGATCTATATATGCTCGGCTAACTCGCAGTGAAGTTCTCTCTGTGTGTGTATGTGTGTATGTATGTGTGTGTGTGTGTGTGTGTGTGTGAGTTGGTTCGTTCGTGGCTGCGGCTCTGCGGCGTACTTATGGCCTCGCCTATGTTAGACCTTATTTCTTACTTTTTTTTTCTCTCTCTCTCTCTCTCTCTCTCTCTCTCTCTCTCTCTCTCTCTTTGAAGATTATAAAACACGCGACGAACGTCGTAACGGACCAAAGCGCTTGTGTATTCGTCTTTACGGATGATCTTCTTTGTAATTTCGCTACCTTTTTGTTTGTTTGTCTTTTTTTTTTGTTTTGACAAGAGTGCCGTATTGATACATGGATGGAGATCGAACGGTGATTTATACGTGGGTAAAAGTTGGAAAACTGAATATACGTGGATCGCGGTTGCATATGCAGAGTTTCATTTATTTCGCATGGATTTGATGGACGTGTTGCAGAAATCGAGGGAGATCAATCAATCAGTCGTGCACTTTCTAAATCTAGTCGAGCATTGAACTGGTGTCCAAATTAATACGTGGATCGTGTGTATATATATGGCTTACGTAAAAATGGAATAGGTATACAGCTTTAGATGTAAATGAATTTTTTTTTATTGAAAATGGTGCTCAATCATAGAAGTTGAAAAAGTTCCAGCAGTGTTTGCAACGGTTGCGCTCTCAAACACGTATATAGTTTCAGAAATTTGGTAGATTCGTTGTACGAGCCGTATAAATCCAATTTCTGCGATTTTCCAGAAAAATCTGAGCTGCATTATTCACGCAATTAGAGCGACCACAGCCACCAAGCGCTGCGCGAACACATAACTTTTGAAAACATGTATGTATATATACATAACTCGCGGTGAATATTAACATTCCAGAGGTGGCGCATATACAATTTAATCTTGACACTCCTCAGACATTCATAGAATATGAAATTATCGCGAAACTCGAGGATAGAATTGGCAATCTCTAAAAATATGTGTAACGCACAACAACTCATATCCCCCCCCTGCAACGGATCTTATTTTAGTCGCGAGCTATTATTATATAGCCACGAGAGTCTGGGCACAAGTAAAAATAACTTAATTGTATGGGCAGAGACTGCAAAAGCTCCACACACATGCGATAAAACGCCACGAATCAGAGGAAGGCAGAACATTCCTGCAATCGCGAGTGCTTTACACGCGTCTGGACGCGATCGAACTTTTCAACCACTTGAACTACAGATCGTCTCTAAAAATACACGCTCCATGCTAATTCTTGCAAGTCGAGTGCAAAAACTATGCGGGGGCGATTGCGCGAGTATATATCGTTAAACGTACGTGTATATAGGCATAGAACGTCAATTGCGGTGTCAAAAGGAAGGAAGAAGCGAGCGCGAGGACGTAGGGATCGCACTCATTGTCGCTAATGCGTCGTCAATTATGCGCAGTTATGCGCCGCCGCCGCGAGAGAGTCCAGCGAGTGCGAGCGCAAGACGACCAATGCTTAATGGACCAATTGGCGTAATTTGGCTTAACTATCCCTACGCTTCATTCTCTCTCTCTCTCTCTCTCTCTCTCTCTCTCTCTCTCTCTTCATAGTTAGAATTGTACTCGCCGTACATGCGCGCGGCGAGTCATTTGAGCTGATGAGCGTTGAAAAGGAACACGACGTCCAGTACTGTTACGTTTTTTTTGCTTCCTTTTTCGTGCGGTATTGCGCTCGTTTTTTTGCCCGCATGTTTAAGCTGGCCATGGCTTTTATTCCTACTGTCAATTGTAACGATCCTTGAATTTCATTCCAGCAGTCTCAAAAGTGTTTGATGGATTGTTGCATCGTATGGTATTATCCTTGTTGAGTGTCTATACCTTTTTTATAGGAATTTCCAAGTTTAAGCGCGTACAGAGATTTGCGAAATGAAAAATTGCAAGAAACTTAAAATAAAATGATGTTTACTGAAATTGTCAGCAATTGTCACATTGTATATAATGAGCTTTTCAAAAGGAATGCCGATCGGGGAATGCGCTTTTTAAAACATAGAACAGAACTAAAATTCAAGGTACTTTAAAAGTTACGACCAATGAACGTTTACGTTTGATGAATCATATCGAAAATAGAGTGTATACAGTTTCTGCGAGATATTTTTATCCCGACATTTTCTCAGTTATTTATTTGACCTTAGCCACACTGGCATTGAACTTTTGCCAAAAACGTAAATTTAGAAAGAGTTCTCCATTCCTGTCGCCGCATTTATTACGGCCTATATGAAATTTTTATTCACGGAAACGTTCGCGCCTCGTTTGCGATGCAAATAAAAAAAGTTTGTTTGCCGTGGGCGACGCAGTCTGTTTATACATTCGCCGCGCGAAACGATAAGAAAACACAATCATTAATCTATAATTATACAAAACGCATTAAATATTGTTTTTTTTATTTTCAAATATTTTACAACATTATGCGAACACGAGTGTATACAGAGTGTATAGCGTGTGCACATGCTAACGAGCGAAAGTTATATTGATAACAAAACGAAAAATCACTTTCACTCGTTATCCATAAAAGACTCTCGCTGCGCACACACGAACATCCGCATACGAAAATACATATATATATATATATATATATATATATTTTGCTGTCGTTTCCCTTCGCGTATCGTACACTGCCGCTCGTTGAGTTTCCTTCCTTCTCTCTTTATTTTTTTTGTTCAACGTGCTCTCGCTCTCTCGCTCTTGTTCTCTTTTTCCTCGACTGCCGCATCTGCGCAACGCTCGTGAAAGTGACGCGCCGTTATTTCCAGGGCGACAAGTGAAGCCAGATAAGCTTTTGTCGTCCATCGCGGCAAAATTCCTATCCGCATGCGCCGCACACGAGTATACATATACGGCGCGTGGGAAGCGCCGGACGATATGGTTGTTAGCTACCACCAGACCGAGAGAGAAAGAGAGATATTCTTGCCCGATTTCATCATCCTTTCCACAATTCACGCTTATTCGTCTTGGTTGCCTCCATACTTTAGTTGTCTTATGTGTGGCTCATCCTCGCTGCGCGAAGAGCTTAGAATTTCACGCCTGTTATTGAAGAGAGACACGTGCGTGTGTGTGTATGTGTATGTGTGTGTGTGTGTGTGTGTTTTAATGGCTGACTGCACGAGGAGTTCTATGAATACTCCCTCAAGTGTCTGGGCTCGGTTGAGGACGCGCCGCTATGCGTTGGGTAATCTTGAGAATAGAAATAATGATACTGTGCTACATTGGAGGCGCGTTGGCCGTTGCATGTGAAATGGATTTTTCGCTTGTTGAAAAATGTCTGTTTTGAATGCAGTTTTCTTAAATGAATATAAAATGAAATGAAATCTGGATTGATATCGAATGGGTATTTTGGCTTTGTAAGTGAAGCGTACTTTCAATTTTCAGTTCGGCTATTATACGATTCTGCTTCTTTGGTAAATAAGAAAATACATCATCAAGATCATTGAATGCAATAGTTTATTCTCTATATTCACATTGATGCAATCTGATTTAACATTTGTCTACGTATTGCGTTAAAAATTTGATTTATCGTTGTGTATGCCTGTTTGATAATTAATCGACATGTAATACTTGACTTTCTTTTGCAAGGAATTCATTGATATATCGTAATACAGTCGATGCAAGTTTCATATGAACAACTATCCCTCTTTCTTGCTCTGTCGCATTTAATATACAGTAACATTTATTCGAAAATGTTATTCTTTGCAGTAACACAGAACTCATACATGAATTGGTCTCACCACGAGAGATTCATTCCATTCAATATATTATACATATACTTTTTTTTTATTACCATGCTGTAAATCCTTCTACAAATTCCTGCAGGGATACATGCACGTGAATAATGCATATATTTCTGATCCGTTCTAAACAACTCTAACGCTCATTCACAAAATCACAAACGATGCTTTTCATCGGGAGAATCCTCCATCAAATCCTCAATTTAGCGTATCATTGAACGTCGAGAGCAGCTTCATTCCTCAATGGAATATAATACCGGTCCACGTATAAAAAGCCGGTTATAGCTCGTCATTGAAGGCGCACATGTGCAGTATGCGCCTCTTCTCGCGCCTTTTATCAAGCCGTATTGAATGCATCCAAACGAGCCGGTCCGATTGGCTCAACACGTCCAAGTGAGGGTGTCGCTCCTTTGCGGAGAAAAAGACTGTGAGGAGGCTGAGCGACACACACACACACAACGACGTAGGACTTTATTTTAGACTTCTTTGCACGGCGATAAATACTTGTTTCTCTCTCTCTCCGAGGAAAAGAGCGAGGGTAGAGACAGTTCGGATGGTTTCCGTGCATCGGAGGCACGTTCGATAAACTTTCCTGACGCGCGGCAGCGGCGGCTTTCCCACTCGCTCTTTTTCTCCGCGCTGCAGTTTGTTGTCCCGGGGTAAAGTAAGCCTGTATTTAAGTTTTATTGCGACCCGAGAGTTCCTCCTTTGTTTTTAAGGCTTTTAATGGAATTACAAAGTGATTCCTAAATTCCGAGAGGCGGAAACTGCGCACACTGTACATATATACAAACGCTGCAGCTCGGCAGTTTGTAACGGGAATCGGTGGCGTAGGATTGCGGTGCTTATAGGAATCTACTGGTGGAGGATCGGAACGTTTAGTTTGGTGCATAAAACGCGGTTGAAGAATCTTTGTTCTTTGTTGGGGACTCGTTCGAGTGCGTGGGTATTAATAACATTATCTGTCTCGTGTGCCACTGTGAACGAAGTTCATGGCTTTGATACATGGTGCACCGGATCCAGGGAGATAATACGATATCTTGCAGTGATTTTTTTATCGTCAAGTGTGGATGAACTGTGAGTTACGAAAATGTAATAAAATGTGGAAAAATGTCATTCTTTATGTTATACTTTGAGTTGATTAAATTGTCCCTGTTACTATTAATTAAATTATTATTTAAATAAAAATATATACGGTCACGTCTATGGTATTTATATATTTTCTTATTATTTTGAATACGGTTTCATTTTACATTAGAAATTCATCATAAAAACTTATTTACTATTTCGATGCACTGAATATAATAAAGAGATTCATTATGTCAATCATGTAAATTTTGTTTTGTCAAGAAAACAAAAGCTTTGTTTACTATCAATTAATCATCGAGATCGTCGTCTTCCGTATTACATAACTTACATAACGTCATACATGAGTATGTGCAATTATTATAGAATAACTGCGGAAAGGCCGATACAACTAGTCGACGATGCATCGTCAAAGTAATAATATGATAATAAATTACAGCTGTCTGATTATACGAATTTTTAAAATGTTCATAGAAAACCGTATTTTGCCGTTTATGGCTTTCATATTAATATTCATTTTTTTTGCCTCTTGGTATTCATGTAGGTATATCAATGTTTACAACTAAATTCATAATCATAGATTACGCAACGAATTTTCTCTCAATTAACAAACAAATTATTTTGCAGTTAAAACCAGGTAATGATACAAGAAAAGTCTCAAAGAACGATTAAAATTGTAAAGAATAAAAATTATTCAAAGAACATGGCTTGTAGAGTAATTGAGCAACAATAAGACTCGCTGAAGCAATCGTTAAAAGCAATGCATTGCGCAATAATATTTTTCCGCTACTTCAAAAAAAAAAAAAATCACTTTCAAACATTCTACTCGACAATTTTTTAGACAACTCTATTCGACCTCTCACCGTCTCAGTTTTTCAAATTTCACTTCCCCGTTCGACTGTGTAGAATTCACTCGGTGCGATCGAACCCACTTTTTTCCTTTATTGCGAAGGCTAAGTTCAGCCCATGTAGTATGGCGAAACACGCGAGAAGTTGCTTTAAAAAATTGCCATGTATTTCCGGCTTTGCGAAAGCGTACAAGCCAGGCCACTAGTCTGCGAGGGCATCCGTGATGTTAATGTCGGTGAGATATAGCGGCGGCGTCGAAAAAGTTGTTCTACACCCCGGCACACACACACGAGAGCTAACGAAACGCCAGGCTGATAGTAAACATCGATTACACGGGAGGTGCGAGGAGGATTGGTATTTTAGCAAAATTACTGTGTGCTTCCAGGTGGCCATGGATGACTGTGGGTAAGCTGCGAGCCGCCCGTAAAACGATCGTTAAAGCGACACTAATTTTATTAAAATAATAAGTATCTTAACAAGAAAAATACTTTTCGATGAATTTAACTTTATGGTTCACGATGGTTAGGTTCATAATGGCTGTCACTAAATGTTATATAATATAAATGTAATGCTATTTCAAAATTTAATGCTGCCCTAGTGTACATATACATGCTTTTAAATACTTATACATAATAATTTACAAAATACGTTTCACACTAAAAAATTCACTTACTCAGAAACATTTTGTATAGTTATGTATTACTTTGATTGCCAAAGTCACGAAAGACCCTCCAGAAATTTATCAAGGCAACCACAAAATTACATTCAGCTCGTGTTTAATAACATAAACTATGAAAAAATATTATTTCACATCATCCCTAAATAACCTTTGATATTTCAGCATTCGAACGAATAAAATGCGAGAAAGAAAAAAGACAATCAGCCACTATAGTATCCCTGTCTATATGGCGACATAACTGGAAAAACTCAGGACATCGCTATAACCACACAAGCTCATTCGGTATCTCTTTTTCACAGGATTACGTACATACATACGATATCAGAGCAGTGGCATGACAACATTCCCTCTCCTCGACAATCCATATACACACAACAATAACGCATACACTGCACACATACACACACACACATGCAGAGAGAGACGTCGAGCGCTTGTAACAATGCCGATTACACGCGTGGCGCATACTCTCACGTAGAGGAGCCGTCGATCGTGACTCGACTGCCTCTATGTAACCCCGTCCGTTTCACCAGCGCGTATAGCTCTATATATACACACGTATGGCTGAGTCCACGTGCACTGTCTGCATGTATGTGTGTGTGTGTGTGTGTGTGTGTTGTGTGGGTGTGTACTAAGTGCCTGCGAGCCACCGGCGAATTCCAGACAGCAGCCGCGGCGCGACTGCGCTACAGTTAAGTGCATATATACGAGCTCTCGCGTATATAGCCTCATAGCTGGATATGTGCACCGCGATTATATATTAAACGCGACTCGGCTTCCCCTCCTTCTCTATATCACATACATACTTAGTGTATTAAAAGTTGAGTTTGCTATGTATGGGCGATCGCGCGGTGCTCGCTGAGAGTTTTAGCTGTATACGCCGTACGGTCAAGGCTAAAAATGCGCCATCATTTTACGGCTATTTGGTTCGCGCATTGCGAAGAACAGTTTTTAATCAAACTTTTTCATAATACTGTATAATACTATATATGAATATAATACAATTATGTGCGGTGAGAAAATAGAAAATATCAAGGAAGATCGTTATTAAACAAAAATCAAAAAAGAGTATAAATATAAGTTAGATCCATCTTTCTAGCACATATTATATTAAGATTCGTCAGTATTTGTAACTATATATATATATATATATATATATTGAGTATTTATAGCTGGGTTGGTATATTGATTTAATGTCTAATTTTAATCTGAACCACTGGATTCATCTTATATTGAGAAAGTGTAAAATTTATTTAAGCATTACTTTATAAATAACAAAGTCATAGTAACATTTTGTTTCTTAGCATTAATTAAGATACAAGTTGCCTTGTCAGATAATAGTGACTTTTTAAATATATGTAAATATACTTGTCAAGTAAATATATGCGTTATGGAAGACTTATAAATTTTAGCTCAACTCCAATAAGAAGTTAAAACAAACGCTAATACTTTTCATGAAATAGATCCTGTTAAGCGTAATAGCAAAACGTATACTTTAGCGATGCGAAATCTCAACACTCAAACATTTAACTGAATCTCAACGTATAAAACAAAGCCACTGAAAAGCCATTATATATATACCATTGTGAAATTTAATAAATCAAGCCCTGAAGCAGAGGAAGTACTCAATTACCGATTCTCTTTCACTTTGCGTACATAGTCAAAGTTCACTCGAGCAGAATGGTGAACCCAACAAAAAGGAGAGGGGTGAAAAAAAAAGGGTCACAATCCAAATTTTCTAGACCGCCTGCATAATTATTCTAACTAGCTGTGAAATCGTCGACACAATGGATCTTGGTTCCCTCGCTCGCGCACCAACCTTGGCTTTCTCTCTTCCGATTCACACACATCACAATGCAGTTACCGTGCGCCTCGTGTATTTCCACAAATGAGCCTCTCCCTCTCTCCACGCATATAATCCAATTAATAAGAGCGCGAGTCAAAGGCTAAGGGACACGCGCGAGAGATTCAACCTCATCACGTGCTCATACGGCATTATGTGCGCTAAAGCAGGTCGAGCACATGGCTGAGTGTGCGTATATTTATATAGAGGGGCTTATAGGATATACGTGTAGCGGCGCGTGCACGCACCAAAACTCTCGTGGAAGGTCGTTCGATCCTACATCTATGCTTAACCTAATCAGTTGTCTATAATTAACTACTATACACACATATTGTTCGTATATGGGATACGTATGTATATATAGAGTGTATGCGTTATACCGAGCACAGAATATGTATGGGTCCTTATTCGGCTGCATAAGCATCGTGTGGTTGGATTTGCACACTGAGAGAGAAGAATATATTTGTAGTGAATATTTCACATCATTTGTCTCAACTACAATTATACTTGTAATATCAACTACGTTTATATTTGTTCTAAATATAGGTTATGGTTACTTCAAGTGTGTGTATAATTTGCCGTAATTAAAGATGTGTAGAGTAATAGCTAAGATATATCTTAACAATAGGAATAGAATCCGTCTTATTATTACACGCGACAGCGTAGAACTGTTTGAATGGGTTCGAGCGAGCGTTTAATTCGCTTTCCCTATAAACGGATGAGTTGGAGATTTGCCGCCGTGGCTGTATGTCATTAAACCTAATGGTCCTGTTTATTGAGCGCTGTCTGCAGTCGATGCTGTAATGACTTTTCTCGTCGAAGGCCGGAATATTGTACCTTGAGTGACGATTGATCAGTAGCTAAAATCAACGCTGAATTCGGCAAAAGTATGCGCATGACAGATTTTTGTGCAAAGATATTATTTTATCAGTTTTAGTTTTCTACCTCGCTGCGCATAACGCTTATTTCTTCCAGTTTTATAAGTATACATTTTTTATCTATGCGTGTTAAAAGATGAAATTTAAAATAGAATGCTGATGATTGTCATTTATAGATGGAAAAACAAGTGCCTAAGCTCAAAAAAGTTTCAATTAAAGTAGTACTCGTTTGAACTAGATGCAGTTGGATATATCCAGACAACAAGTTTAATTAAGCTTGTGTAATTCCAACAGTTATTTTTATAACTTAATTCCTGAAGTTTTAAAATGGAAATCCGAGCTGTTAATAAAAGTATTTTTCAATCTCTAAGTAATTCTATGTAGATCTTATTTTTATGTTCTCAGCATCTGCAATTTCAATGAATAATAACACCTCTATATATCATAATATTTGTTTTCCACCTAATACTAAATATTCATTTCGCTTCTGTGTTTCACAAGTACCATCGTATGAATGTAGGATACAACTTTGTGCGAACGTCGAAACGGTAATGACAATCTTTCACATATTCATCGCAACGCTCTCAGCGATCTAGTAACATTCATGAAAATTCAAATTTCGGCACATTTTCATAATTTCAATGTAGTTTAATCAATTATTTTCCAGTGCAGTGAGCGTACTGTAGCTGCGGCCGCAGCACTTTCGCTGAATTAATTTCGACACGGATTGAGAGTCAGAGAGAGAGAACATTGTCGAAGACTCAAGGATCAGAGCAGATGGGCAGGGCCTAAATCTCCAAACATCCAGTGGTGCAGGGCATGATCTTTCACAGAGAATCAGTTAGTTTGTCTAAACCACCGCTCAAAGCCATCGAGTTTCTCTCTAACTTGGAATTAGGTGACCCGCTTTAAAGCGCGCGGACATCGGCAGCAGTCCTAAAAGCCGGGAGATATTCGTCCCATCTCTATCTCACTTTCTATATATATATATAAAGCAGATGCCGAGATCCAACGATCTGCATGAACTAACGCTTACGAGTGTGCATAAATTGTTCCATTTGATCTAGTTTGCGATGTGCAGCAGCGGCGGCAGTGTAGCGGCAACCTACTTTGAATTCCTAATCTCTCTCGCGAGAAGATATACCGAAGAGCTGGCCGCTACTGCCGCCGTGAAAGCGATAGAAAAACCTCGGCGAGAGAATCGTGCGACCATCGTATATGTCGAACGCGCGACCGACCCGACTATATAAAGCAATAAGATGCATGCACATGCCATACAGCCGCGATCTCACGTGAATATAATCGACACTTGTTTTGCCTTATCTCCCCTGCCAGGCTTATTAAAGCGGTTTCACTTCTGCGCTAATTACTCTCGCTCGCGCTTCTTCTGTCTTTTCTTTTTAGTCAGGGAAACGGCATGGATTACACAAAGATGCGGCTTCATTATGATGCGAGCCGTTGACCCGTGAACTTTTCAGAGAGGTTTATATCGGCGCGGTGTTAATAACGGTACCCATTCGGGAGAAAGAGAAATTGCTTCGTGATTATTTAGCCGCCGTTTGCAACTAGAGAGTATAAGCGGCCTTCGACCAGACTTTCGGCTCGTTTAAAAACTTTCTTTTTAAAGAACTGATGAGTCGATTGAGTGGCGCGAACATGTAGGTATTTCGAATTGTATATATATTGCCTTGAAGCTTTTAAGTTGATATGGTCAACGTAGCGACGATTTATACCGACTGATTTCGAAATATTTCGAGCAGTTTTATACGGAAATTATAGAAAAATTTCTTCGATAAATTTAATTAATTGGATTCCTTTGCTTTTACGATGTGTTTTTTGATATGGCGATCAATTCTGCGAATAGGTGCAGGGTATCGAAACTTGATTTTATTTAATAATCCTTACGCTTACACCTATTACTCTTAACTGTGTTAGATGTACGGAAGAGTACATTAATTATTTATCGACACGCGCTCGACGCGGATAATAATTCTGAAGCTTTAAGAAAATATGACTTTATATCCATTAAAATGTCTGTGCTAATCTAAATATTTAAAATTAATAGTCCAAAAAGTTCCCTTCACGCTTAGCGAAGCTCGGGCGAGTAACGGTTGGTACAAATTGAATAAAGCCTCATTTATTCACGAGATAATTTACAAGCGCGCACACGTTGGCATTAATAAAAAAAATGTGTTTCAGCGTAATGAAGGAATTTTATCAAATTTTTCAGCATATTTTATGTTCTGCAAGTGTAATGTATGTATAGAAACGAATGTTACTTTTTTAACTGTAATCTTTTATCCATGTGTACTTAATGAAAATTAAAGCAATATAAATGTGTATTTTTAGTTTTTTCATTAAATTTATTGAACGAAAATATATCTTTTATTTATATATTCTTTAGTTCTTTCATTAGTCTTGGCCTCATTTACATCCCGTTCTTCGAGAAAGTCTTTTTTAATTTAACTCAAAGCCAGGGAATCAAATTACACTTTTTCACTTTACATTTTCAACTTCAACTTTAATTACGATAGACATATAATGCGAGGAATTGATAAAACTTCGAAATATTCTCTGAAAAACGTGATGTTTTAGTTTTAAAATATTGCAGCATATACAGTAGGAATAAAACAATGGATGTTTTGCAGTGAAATATTCACTTTTTGGTATCTTTTTTTTGCACAAAACGTTTGATAACAACGAACCACACGCAAAGCAATTCAAATCAATGCAATAAACAACGCAATACAAAAGCGACAAATACGATCATTTCCAGGCATTCGCATCAGTATGTCAAGGTATAACAGATTCAGCATGGATAGCGGAGATAGAATCAAATAAAAATTCCGGTACACCGGTGATATTTCTGCAAGGTCCGCGTAACAAGATTGTTTGGCAGTAAAAAAAAAAAGAAGAAAAGGCATAGAGAGGAGAAGCTCGCGCACGTCCAGTCCGAGAGCGGAACTGAGAAATCGATGGGCTTGTGTCGGGCGTCAGTCGTAGCGGTCGACGACTCGCCCTCTATATATATATATATATGTGTGTGTGTGTGTACACAGAAAGAGAGATCCGCTGGTGTGTACGTTTGGGTGTGCGCATGTGTGTGTCGCCGTTGACGACGACGTCGACAAGGACGCTGCTGCCGCTGGTGGAGCTCTCGATGCGTGACGAGTCGCCCGCGCCGTTCCCACATGTATACGCGGATACGTATATATGTATACATATGCAGCCGTGTACCAAAGCTCCCGCGGGGAGACGTGGAAAATTAAGTGGGTTTGGGAGGCCCTCGAGCGGATACGTGAGACCCGGAATGGGGGAGTGGAATGCCCTTTCTTTCTTTGTTTTTCTAAAATTCTATATACAACTGGACATTCGGAATCGAGAGCCTGGCAATGTTGACTACTAATTCTGCTTCGGGTTTTCGCATCACTTTATCTGCATGATTCTGTTTAATTTTTGTTTACTGCTACAGACTGACATTTATTACCTAATTTATTCAGCATCAATTTTAGAGTCAATAGTTTGCGGTGATAATTAACCATTGTAACCTCGACTAATTCATAAATTTATGTAGCTTACATAAATTTTATTTATTTTAATGTATCAACACTATTACTTTCACTAAATATACTTCAGGATATTCAACTAATATTAATTAAACCATGTATATTATATAACGAGAGAGAGCCGCGCATCGTAGAAACTTTAGACCTTCATCTTACAAATAGCTTTACGCTTGGACTGCCTTAATCGAGCGGCTTAATTGGAAATTGGATACGTGTCATACTTTTGACAGTATTGAGGTAATGGAGTAACTCGAATATATACTGCCCTTCCAGATTATGATGTCGTTCGCACATTAAGGTTCATGTGGTTAGATCAAATATGACGATAAACTTTGCTTAACCGAAAAGACTACAGTGCATAAATTCGAGCTTTTACGCGTTACTTTTACTATACACGGAGCATTTGCATTCATAAAGTACATTTACAAATATAAGCGATTGTATAGAAAATTATTTTGTCATAACCAAGAAAGAGAATTCGACGTGCGTGCAGATAAGCTTTTACAGTAATGTATGCATGTTAGTTTCATAGATCTTTTTCAGCGTTAAAGGTAAACGGCGTAACGGCCTGAATTGCAAATTAAAACGTTGCTGCGTATCCAAGTGGGCGTGCGAAATTTTAAGGCGAACATGCAGCATGTAAATGCACGCGCATGTATTCTGAAAGCTATGCATGCACATGCATTCCTCCTTTGAAAAATATTAAGCTCCAAAGATAAAGGCTCCACTTTGCTCATTTTAAGATAAAAGGGAACAAGGCGAGTGAGGAAGACGGGGTGTACCGAGACGGGGCGTATAATATAAAACGCGAGACGAACATAAAAGTGAGATAGCGCAGTAAAAACAACATTAGGAGAGGAAAGGAAATTTAGATGAAACGCCGTCACGTCCTGCGCGGAGCTCTATTGCGTCGCATGTCGCCTCTGCTTTTGCGTCAAAGGTCTTTCGACAAGATATATATAATATACATACTGCACCTTTGAGCTTAAACTCGTTGATAATATACGAAGTCGTTAATACAATCTACATGAGTAAGAATAATTCGAAATTGATCGGCACCGTGTGATGCAAACATTCTTCGTAATCTCCAATGAAGTGTTTTTGTTTTTTTTCTCCTCGCGAAAACTTTATTCATGAATTTTCACACTCTCGTCATCATTGAGATTCGAGATAATTTCTCAGCGCAATTACACTTACGCATATATATACGACAACGCATGACGAATTATACTGAAGAAACACGATAATGCGGGTTACATAAATCGCGCCGTTAACATAAATTACCGTCGCCTGTCTAATTTGCTAAATTTCAACGAGTATAGAGAAAATCGGTTTTCCTTTGTTCCGTATAGCGTACTTTGAAATAGCGAGGAGTTGTTATATATATTTCTTCGATAAACAACGAAATATCAATATTGTCTTAAATAGAAAATCTTTGAGTAACTGCAGCACGTCGGTATATACACTTATACGACAATGCAAGCCATTAATTTTATTTACCGAGACAAAAGAGCTTTTCCAGCCACGAGCTGTTCTTTCTTGATAAATATCGTGACGCACGCCGCATCAGCCTCGCAAGAACCTAGAGCAGCTTGCTGCGGGGCTAGAGACTGCAGAGACTGAGGAAACTCAATCTGCGCTAAAATCATGTTTCCCCCGAAAATTGGACGCGCCAGGCGATGGCTTCCACGACGCGACGCTAGAAGCGATTCGTATTATTAAAGTGCCGAGCTTTTATCTTGCGACCATTTAGACTTCACACGAATCAGAAAAAAAGAGAATTTTTTCCACTCTTTTTTCTCTCCCTCTCTCTCTCTCGTATTTCTTCATTACGTAAATGGAGAGAGGCCGCCCATCTCTACTTTGAGGAATTCACGATGTGTCAGCGTGCACTTTATACAAACATATATATATATACGTGGATTGCCGCGTTTCATGTACGACCGAGAGATTAAGAAAGCTGCAGCACGTGCAGTAGCAGCAGCTTTTGCGAAGTGCGCGAGTGTTCAATGATGGGCGCAGTAATCGCGCGGCAAGTGTGTGTAAGTTTGTGTGTGTGTGCAGTAGGTGGGATTTCCTACATTTCGTCGCTCTCTGTTGTAACGCTACTTCGCTTGGCTACAAAGTTACGGATGCCCCCGCTGCAGTTGAGAAATTCTATTTCGTTTATACGCTAAATTCTGCGTGTGTGTGAGTAGGATGAGTTTTCTGTATGTATGACGGTAACGTGTTTTGCCAGAGGTTCAAGAAGTTGCTTGATGACTTAATTGGACGAGTCGAGGCTTCTTTCTGTACTAAGACGTTACCTTGCGTTAAAAGGAGATGTGATATAATCATGAAAAGAGTACAGCTTTTGCTTTTTGAAACAAATAACAGTTTTATTTTTTAAAAGGATATGTCAAAATCCAACTTTGAAAATTGGGAGGAAAATTAGAATTGCTGATTTATAATTATTATGTCTATGATATATACTTTCTGATACGGAATAAACTGTTATATTATTAATCTATTTGAATTAAAAAGAAAAGAAAAAAAGAAATTTCGAACAATTTCGAGAAAAAATAAGAAGAAATAACATACAAGTTATATTTTCTTTTATATTAATGAAATTGTTATTTAATGAAATTAGATTTCGTTATAACATTTAGTACAGGTATCGATTCATGACCACGGAAACGTGTTTTAAGATAAATAATTAATTATAATGCAATAAAAATTTGCCAAACATCCATACCTATAGAAAAATCGAATAAACGTGGACGCTCACAGCGTCTAATTGAAATCTTATAACGCTCAATAAAATTCGTACCGATGGCTAAACTTTGAACGTTTGGCTGCGCTAAACAATTCGTGCGGCGCCCATACCAGCGTGAAAAGAAGGTCAGAATAAAGAAGCTCACCTAACCGCACGGTATATAAAAAAAAAAACACTGAATCACGTGGCTCATATCCGGCGCTCGACAGGAGAAAAGACTTACTACTTATACTCTATACACGCATCGCAATAGCGCACAAACATCTCTCTCATTTTCGTGCCGAAGAAAATATGCACCTGCAGCATCCAGCAGTCGCTTGAGGAAAAAACACTGTGCAGCAAGAGAAGAGCGCGCGAACGAGGAACAAAAGAGCGGAAGGTGCGAAAGAAGAGCTCGGAGAAAGAGAGAGAGGGAGAGAGGAAATGGATCGTCCCGCGGGGCTCGGGACGTCGAGGCTGGAAGCCGCAAAAATAAAGAAAACGTGTGTATAATATACACAGAGCCGTGGTGCACCACAGACCACAAGGGAAAACAGGTTTCTACGGGTTGAGGTGACGTCGATGCACAGTGGCGTGCGTCCATATATTGCGAGCGCGCGACTCGGCCCGATCATCCTCCCTTTGTGCTTTCCACGCACGCGCATCTCGATCGGTGAACAATCCGTATTATATATATTATACTCTTTCTCGCGTAGTCAGCTGATGGTCCGGCTGAGTGTGACAAAGAGAGAGAGGAAAGAGAGCGAGAGTAAACGAAAGACTGGGCGGGGTTATTTACACCGAGGAGCTCAAGCTGCTCTCTCTCTCTCTCTCTCTCTTATACTCTCGTAGTTACTTCTCTCTTTTTTCTTGTGCACACTGCACTGCATTTGCGTATGTATGGGAGAGCAGCTTGGAAAATGAGTAATTGCGGCGCGTGTAGCTGGAGAAAGGCTGCCCCGCTTTTTTTCTTAGATTAATTTCAATTTAGAGAGAAAGCGCACCGGTGAATCTAACTATAGCCGTAGTGCACTATAGAAAAATGTTTGGATGTGCTTGGCTGCTATGGGAGTAAGAATGAGAATAATTATATAGTGTTTCGATGTTTGGAGTTTACGCATCGTTTCGTTGATTTTTTGTAATTTATATACCGAGGAGCGCAGCAAAGATATTGAATACCTATATAGAGAACCTTTGTATATAATATACTATTTCCGTTGGTATGAAAAACGTGGTGCCTCGTTTTGCAGCGCAATTTTCATCATTTCTTATTCGAAAGAACGAAAAAAAAAACTTTACACGCAGCTGTAATCGTTTCCTCGCGCGAAATATAGATTTATCATTAAAGTTGTTGGAAATGCGTTTCTTGCAGCAGCCGATACAATCACAAAAATTCAAATCAATTTCTTGCGCAACTCTATATCATCGTAGCGGAACGTATATATATATATATAAATATCTGAAAAAAGCCGATAACAATGATCCAAGACTCGAAACTCCGCTCGCACACTGATACGCAATTCCATAAAAAAGTCACATATAGCCATATCAATGTAACGGGAAATCCATAAGAATAGGATAGATAGAGATCGCGAAACTCGCAACTCTTGCCACCGATCAATTTTGAAGGCGCAAAAGATGCACATGAAAAACAGCTGCACGTGAAAAGAAAAAAACGAGTTAGCTGTATAAAACTCGAATAACTGATTCCCTGCACGGAATAATACATAAGCTATATACACGAAGCGAAGGGGGCGAAAAATCAAAGTCAAGATATACCTCGTCAGAAGACTCGTCCGATCGCGATCTACGATATATATATAAAATATATTAAAGTTCGGGAAAAGGATGAGCGCGCGAAAGGAGGCGACCGATCAAGCAAGCCTATATATATATACGACTATACACTCGCGAGGGGATAGAGAAAGAGAGAAAGAGAGAGAAACGAACCCGTCTTACCGGTTTCCAGAACGAATTCCAAGGCGCTCGCGCGAGCGAAGACCAAGAGTTCGAGGCTGGCTCACGCGCTCGTCCCACCGCAAGTTATGCCCCTACCGGAGGCTCCGCGGTATTTAATTTCCGTGCCAGAGACGAGTCTGAACGACCGCAATTTTATGCATATATATATATATGTATATATACATATGCACGTGTATGCCTTTACTATGAGAACGACGATGACCACCGAGTCACGTGTGTGTATACATGATGCAAAGCCCGACCGACGCTTTCTTTCGCGCTGCTCCATGCACGCGTGTATACATTTATGAGGGACGACGAGAGGGACCAAAGTGTGTGTGTGTGTGTGGAGCCAACAAAATCGATCGAGCTGCTTTGTGCAGATTGTTTTCGTGGAATTGGGCTCGTTTTGCGTGCCTCTTGCACACAGCCATACAGACATTGCACTTGTCGCGAAATAACTGTTTATAAGTTATTTGCGTGTCGCTGCTATACACGTCGTCGTGTACGTACATTTCAACTAATTGCTTTCGATGATGTTTCAAAGGAGACGTTAATGAATCGCAGCTTTTGCATTACGAATCCTATAACTGAGTATGCAATTTTGACTCACGTAATTGAATGGTCGAGCTAATAAGTGACGATGTCTATGATTCACCTGCAACAAAGGAAATGAAAATAATTATTAAATAAATCTTTTTGATATATATATTATCGAGAACAATGATAAAGTATTGCAGCAGACGAGTGTATTATACAGATTATGAAGGATGTGTTTAATTTTAAGAAGTTCACTTCACTCGTTAATAACACCACCAAAAACGTATAAAATACCATAAATTCATTTCATTTTCTTTAACTTATCATTCGAGTGTCTTTAAAAATGCTTAAGGTTTCATTAGTAAATACATATGCTGTTCTATAAAAAGATGCATTCAATCATTTATAGAAATATACGTAAATAATTACGCATGTAATCAAAAGTGCTCTGTACTCTAATAAAAAAGCGGCATTAAAGCAATAGTAGTAGTCATAAATAAAAAAACATCTCCTTACATCGCAGTTCTTTTATTTTATTAAATGAAGCGCAGATGGATTTATGGAATACAAGAATTCCAATCTCAATAGCAAACCTGTGATGAAAATAAAGAGAAAAAGCTATCCTATATCCTTGGGGAAATTCAGGAAAAAACGTGGATTTAAATTGATTTAATAACACGCGCATGATATGCTTATGTATCTGTTTTCAGTAGAAAAAGAATAACACCTTATATCTCACACACGATCAGACGCATTGATTTTAAACAAATCTGTTTAATTTCTATCCGATATACTCAGAAATGTTTGTTAGCTTATAGTTAGGCGAATTCAAAGAAGAAAATCTTCTATCTTTGCGAACTAAAGCCATATCATTGCCGAGATGAAATCCAGAGATCTGAACTAACGCGGATTGTCATTAAAATTGTACCTGACAGGCATCCGTATATACGTACGTCAGTACTTACGTATGTACACGTATACTTGGTGGATTAAATTTGAATATAGCAATTTGCCCCGTACACCGAAATCACGTTGATCACGTTTGCACCTGCTACTGTGTTTAGAGAGATAATCCTGACATGCTGATACAGTTAATTAACATCAAATCAAATGTAGATTATATAGATATCAAACTAACTTCATACATAAAATACAAAATTCAGCATTTATGTAAGTTCATCCCCAATGACGTATTTACAACTGGGGAAATATTTCATTTATAGCTCAATCCATTAATCTGCACTGTGATGATCTTACATAAGCGTTAGTTCTACTTTAGAGGATTGATATATATAGATGTGAATCTTTATTTTGAAAGAAGAATGGTTCCATTCAGAGTATACTAAAGTATAAAAGCAAACTCGATTTATTTTCTGGAAATAAGATTTGAACTTTGCAATTACTCGTTTTAATCAAAGTAATTTAAAATTTGCGTTGAAATAGAAGTCGAAACATTGTATAGCAGAGAATTGAAATGATCAAAATATAGTACACATTATTTTCTCATAATGATAAAAGACACTGTAATGAAGTTTGACAAGATAGCTTTTTAAAAAAAAACAGAACTCTTCATCACACAACGAAATGAATAAAAAGAACAATTAAATTGCGGCATAAAATCTTGTCCTTATTTTTGCATTCACAGAGCTCGAAAACTAACGAATCGTAGTACAATATACGATGCAAGAATTTATCTTTTAATATATTTTTGTAACATAATAAATAAATGATGAAAGAGAGACGAAACATGAATGACATTAACTGATGTCCACTCTGCACAAATATACAATTTTGAATTTTGTTTTTTTTTTAATTTATTTATTTAGAGTCGCATCAACATCTTGATTATTAGCGACTTGAAGAATGACATCTTGAAATTGTTCACCTCTGCATTGACAAACAAGTTTTCTCTTCCATCGAGCTCGTTTGCATACGCACTCATTTTTTTTCCCCTCTCCATTCATCTTATCGCGTAACGAAGGCGCCTCGCAGCATCTTTCTCCCGCAAGTCGTTGCCTTTCGACTTTCACCCAACGTGAACCTGTCCTGGTGCTCGTTTTGTATACTATCGCGTTATATGCGCCTTGCGCGTGTAAAATTACGCTCGCTCTTCTTCCCCTCCCCCCTCCCCCTCTCATTCTCTCGCTCTCTTATCGTCGCTTTAACGAGAACGAAATTGGAAAACGCTTGGACGCGATAATATTTTCGCAACGCTCCTTTTTATACGCGAGAATCGACTTTATTTCCCGTTAAAAAAGGAACAAATTTCTCACGTATATCGGAATAACAAAGATCAACACTACTGGAAGATATTTAACGCGATCGGGGAACGAGGAAATCGAGTATTTCCTGTGTTGATTTTCAAAATTTGATTATCTAGTTTGAAGGATGCATGGAGCTGAACATCGAGCTATGTAAATATTTGATGAATCGAGGAGCCGGTCCCAGTATGCTTTCAACAATAACGAATAAAACATGACTGACTTTATTTTGTTAATGAATGTTTAATATTTCAATGTTTCCTATTTATATAAAACAATTTTAAGAGAAAATTAATGTACACCTTGAAGTTCGTATTTAATATTTACATTTAAAGAAGATAAAACGTGCATTGCTAAATAGGTAGTCTATTATAGTGCATAGAAATTACAGGGCAATTTAGTTAATTTCCCTAATTAGAGATAATATAAATTGACCTGCTGCTTGATTTTCTTTTTAATTGAAAACGCAAGTTGATTTAAAATTATCAAATAAATACTGAAAACTTAGTAATTATTTTTCAATGTCGCAAAGTATTTTAAAAAAAATTAGTAAGTCAGAATTATTCAGTGTTGGGTGCAGCAACTTTACGATTATTTTTCTTCCGAAGGAAAAATAATTTAATGTTACCGTCATTAACGTTATCGGTGCCAGAAGAACTTGTTCACTCGCGCATTTTATGATGTAAGAATACATACTTCCAGGTGTGCACAAATTAAATGTAATTTCATTACTCAAGAGTCGCGTTGTTATAAAATATGATTATAATCTTTGGGTGATTTCTGTTCAGTTGCTCGCCACTGTATAAAGTCATGTTGCAAGTTCATTAACGAGTCACTTGCAGTATAAACGAACGAAAATATTTGCCACCGCATTATACACACGAATGTCTTGATAATTGATAAAATAGCGACATTATAATTGTGTCAAAATTTTAAACATAATATTTTTCACGAGCTAAATGCATGTATAATTATTGAGGTCATTGAAATGCTGCCTGGGAGAATACCCGACACTTTATCATTTTTAAGAAAATAAATGCGTGTAAGTATATAGATACTTTAAATGCATGTTATTCATAATTTGTTATTCTTTAAATAAATATTCAAATTTTATTAAACGTTTATAGAGAGCCAATAATAAGATATCGATACTGAATTAGCCAACGAGCAGTCTTTTGCGTATAAATACACGTACCTACACCACGTTATATCTAAATTCCGTCAATCATTTATTGCTTTCTTATAGAGGAAGTTTTGTAATTATCAAAAAAAATTTTTTTCAAAAAATGATAGGGGAACATTTATTAAGGATTTTTACTCTCGTGCGCAGACGTTCACACGATGGTAAAATCGGTCAATGTAACACGATTAAATTTTCAAGATTTTTATTTAAAAAGAAGTTAACTCAAGCATTTCTGTTCAGATTATAATATTAATATATATTAGTCATTCAATATCATATAAGCTAAGTGCCAATGAATTGGCAGCGGTTTTTTCTATACATATAGCACGTATTATCGTGAATCGCTCAGGTATGAGGCGATTAGAATCTCGCGCTTTGAAAGTTAAAATTTCCTTTGTGCTTGGCAGCGCCCGAGAATGCATATATATAGACACACACGCGAGCGACTCGCGTGTAACGAGAACACGCGAGAGAGAGAGAGAGAGAGAGATGGATAGATATAAATTTATTTACAATTTAAAATTACAAAAGAGAAAGAACAAAAAACAGACAATCCTCTTTCCCGAGTACTTTTTTTCTTTTAGACTCGGCATTCAATGACTCTTGCGTCATTGGAATCCATCATCTGGATGCTACGAGTAAACCTTCTCTCTTGCGTGCACCTATATACATTTTCCTTTCATCCTTCATTTTCATGCTGCATCCGTCTACCTGTCCATTAGACTCTAGTATATATACACGAGCGTTCTGTCTTTTAATATTTTGTAAATTTCTTTAAAGCTCTTCGTTCATGTAGAACATACGTTATTCTCCTTTTATGATTCTTTTCTTTATTTTTTCTTTAGGTCTTTGTAAATTTATCGTTACTTCGAAAAGGACACCGACGAAAATAGATATTCCTTCGACTGATATTAGTTTTGCAAACTCGCTGAATTGACTTCTACGAAGAGGAAAATAATAAAAATGATAGAAATTCAAATCCACAGGATTTGAATAATAATCTGATAAATTGCTATACATATGAGCCTTCTCTTGCCCGTTGCAGTCTTTTGAAACGAACAAAATGTTTAATTTAAAAAGTCAAATCTTGATCAATGCTGCTTTCTGTGTTTTTATTTGCTTTTATTTTGTGCGTATTGTAAAGTGCTGTTCATGATGCTATTACATGCACCGATTATTTACTCAGGCTATAAAAATATAGATATGAATATAAGGCATTATTTATTACAAATATAAGTAAAACAAGACTTTCGTAAAAAAATAAGCTGAGTAGAATAATTTAAATAAACAAATTAATTATCTGATCGCACGTTAAAATAACATTAGAATAGATAGTATATCCTTCAAGACGTGCGAAAAACTCCTCATAATCGATCTAGTAAATGTTTTAATGTTATATAAGTCACCCAGGCATTTGCTGTAGAAAGCTAAAATTTTCACTATCACTTATAATTTACTACATTAGGTATGCAGATTTAAAATGCAAACATCCACTAAGTTATTTTCATTACTTTCCAATGTCTAGATAAAGTCTAAAAACGAGTTTAAATGAATAAATCAATTATATAGATCGCTAACTCGATATCAGGCTCAAAAAAGAAACTCCAATTCGCAAAGCTATCAAATTATTATGATCATTATAAAATTACACGCTTCATTCCAACAATAATCCAAATGATCTATTCGGAAAGGTGTTCCATAAAATTTAATGACGGATTTTCAAAACAAACCTATGCAATCAAGATCCAAACATATTCCACAAATTATTCAAAATCTATATATACCTATATGGCATTTCTCTCATTTATATTCATGCGCAATTTTTGTTCGGCCTCCTTCCCCAGACTCCAGAGGCACTGCACATGCACCGACTCCTATCCCCCACTTGACGCCGTGTTTAAAAGCGTTCACCTTCCCCTTGTCCTCCCCGCTTCCTTCCCACGTATATATGCACACATAAACGAAATGCCACATTCGCCATTCTTTCCGCTCAAATTCCCCCTCGTGCCAGAACTCGCGAATGCACAAAGCTGCGCCTAGCTTTTAGAAAGGCAAGCGCGGCTTACGAGGCTATGGATGGGTCCCGGTACTTGACACCAACTCTATATATTATAATCTTTTGTTTTCTACTGGATACGACAAATACGCGAGAAAATTGGAAATGGGTAATTGGAGGAATAGAAATGTTTTAATGTGAATGTATTGGTTAGATAATGAAAGAAATATATGAATTTGTCGCAAAGTTATTGATGGTTAAAAGTGGGGCGAAAATCGATCCAAAAAACAATAAAATATGATGAATAGGCAATTTGTGGGTATTTTTGTTCGTAAAAAATCTTAAATTAAAGTTCCTTCTTTCTAGTTAAATTTTTTTTTTGCGTAAAATTATTTTAAGGCTTTCTCTTTCTGAGTTACAAACAATAATATACACGTGGAATTTTATCGAATTTTCTCAAAATAACAATGGCTCATAATCCGAAAGTTTTAGCCAAATCCGTGATACGGAAGCTGGCCATCTCCTAGTTGTGCAAAAACTTTAGGAATTTTGGTTGTGGATAAAAAGCATTCGCGTAAAATTTAACAAAAATCTTTTGTAATTTTTGCTAATAAAAGTATTTAATGTTGTGCATAATTTTAAATAAGTTTGTACCCAAAGTACTTTAAACTTTGTTTTAAAATTTTTAGTCGTCTAGAAATTCCTGAATAATGAAGGCAGTTAAGAAAATGATTTTCAAGAGAAAACTAGAATTAATTTTTAATTTAATCAATTATTAATTGTGTAAAAACAGTTAAAAATTCGTACATGCTGTAAAGTTGAACCGATCCCAAATTAGTCAATTAGTGTCGCTAATTTGGCGACAAAGTAACTCAGCTAGAAGTAATTTCATTGAACCAATTAAACGAAGAATATAATTTCAAAGTTCTCTCTATTACGCTAACTGGAATAAGTCAGATGCAAATTAAAGACAATACAATCCTCCATATATTAAATTTTCTACTCATAACTCTTATAAGTCACGCATTCGATAGACAAAACAACATCGCACACACTTGGTAACCCAGTCAAAATAACGCATAGTGGCACTTTGATTCGCGTTTACTTGCAAGAGGCATATATAAGCGTCATCACAGGATAACGGTACAGTATATCACACCTCGGTTGGCATAATATATTTCTCTGGCTCTCTCTCTCTCTCTCTCTCTCTCTCTCTCTCTCTCTCTCTCTCTCTTCACTTGCTGTCGCCACTCTTTTTTCGCGCCACGTGCCACTGCTGCTTCTGCCATGTGCACACACACGCGTATAACGTGCAAGCGTTATATGTACGAATTTCCATCCGGTCGAATGTAAATTTCGTGACGTACGGATAACGTAACCGGTTATATGCCGCGCGCGCATGAAAACGGACTCTCGCGGGTGTACACGAAACGTTATAACACGCTTCGATAATGCGAGAATCCCGCGGCGGGCAGAGCGTATATAGTATATACGAAGAACAAACACACGCACACGCAAACACACACACACACACAGGAATCACGGGTGTCGTAACTCATAAATCGCAAGTTCCGTAGATGTCTAACGATGCGATTGTTTTATGCGATTTTCCACTGTTTTTTGTTTTATCTCCCGTCGTTTTTTCCGGTCACGCGTGTATTTTCGTTTATGTAAAAGTGCATTATTCAATGTTCTTTGATGCTTTAAATTATTTATTGTGCAATGATTTATTACAAGTGACGTCCAATTTTGTCGTTATAACGTTCCAAAACAATGGAATTGAAGTTTTTATTTTACAAAAAAATATCTATTAGACTGTAGATGATACTTATTATATCATTCGTCTTACATCAGCAAATTTTGATGAACTTCTTATTACAAGTTTTTTATATATAATGCGGAACTTCATAAATAAACAGAAGTAGGATAATTGAACTTCTAAATTAGTCCTTGCTTATTATACGAAATAAGTAAGTAATTAAGGACAATTTATTTAAAAAAAATTAGCTATAAAGACTCTTAAGGGTATATATTTAGTAGTACCTAATAATAGTGACATTCCAATAGCCGAAAACAGTTTAAATGACTTATTGACCCTCTTTACTAATTTATATATTTAGCTGTACATATACAAAAGCATAGCTCATACACACAAAAGGATTAGTTTATGACTATTATGCATCCAACAAGATTATCACTGTTAGAATTATTTATGAGTAAATATGTCAGGGTCAATTAGAGAAATCAAAGTTACTTTTGAATTCTTTTCAAGAGAAAGTAGTCGCATCTAATAATGGATCTATTGCAGATCCCATTGCTAAACCAAAATTTTATTTGTTTTAGCTATCATCTAAGGGGATATAAGTGTTAATTATTAATACTCAACAATATTTCATCTAAAATCTCATCGAAGGACAGTCCAAATATTATTACTTAAAAATTTCGATTTTTTCCTTAAAGTGACTATAATTTTTTGTCAACATCAGCAGTCTGAAAGCATGAAACACAAGTATTAACTGCAATATACCCTGTCGCCAATATCCTCCTGGATTTCCAGTATTCCTTTTCTTTTCTAGAAAATATCCAATGCTCGAATTATTACTACTCGATGGTTCATATAGCAATATAGTTTTTCACGCTCACATTTTAACAACGACACAATTTTCTTTCGCAGCGTTTAAAATTCATCTCAGTTCGCGTTGAAACACAATACAAATTTGAGATAAAAAATTTGACGCAGCTTTACGTGTACGAATTCACAACATGTTATAACAGAACTATTATATTTCTGCCAAGGAGCATAATACATATATGTACAACGGTCGCGTATAATTATGGAAGTGGATGCAGCCACGTCTCTAGCATCCAATTTTCGAGTTGATTGAATTTTTGATAAGTGCGCGATACGCTCGGCACTCCACGTGCACCCAATGTGTCGGGTCGCATACAATTCTTTTCGCATAGCGCGGGGCGATTTATGTCGCCGAAATATAGTGTGCATGAAAAACATGCCGCGCTCGTGTTAAAATAAAGCTATACCTACTCTATATATACGCGAGAGCACAACAGCTAACGTTGCAACGAGACACGTAAAATTCAGTGAAAACGATATGCTTTTGTTCTAAATTAAACACATACACACACGAGTACGTGGAACTTGCAGATTTTGTATAGTGTGGGGCAAAGACAAACTAAAGTAAACGCACATACCACTGCATCGGACTGCATTCCGTGAACTCGGAATTGCGCATGTACGTATGCATCATCATCCGGAGCTGCTGCTGTTGCTGCACAGACTATGTCATAGTAGCTAGACGCCGGAGTAAATTAGTCCTCGCGGGTGGTGCGGAAGGAGGCGGCCAATTAGGCTTGGCGCGTGTGTACACCTGTTAGCGGTTATAAGGTGCACATAATCTCGTTCTCCTTACACGTATATCTGTATATTGAGAGCTTGTATACTCGACGGGTTATCGGAGGAAATTTGCCACGAGTTAAGAAGAGAATTTACGCGATTTGATGGCGTCTACTGCTCCGGGGTGTGTGTGTGCGTGTGTGTCACTATAACTATATATGTATGTGTAGAGGGGATCTGGTGTTATGCTCTCAGACGATCGGAAATGGGAAATCGATGGATGCTATATAAATTGGAATTATATTTAACGGGGAACATGGCATATGTGTATATGCAATCGTATGAGAAATTTGAAAAGCTTTCGTTGGTCAAATTACGTTGTATTATAAATCGACAATTCGCTATTTATAAATAACTTAGAGTTTTGTAACATAATAGTCTACGTTTAGGAAAATGATATGGGCAGATTGATTCTAAAAATTATTTTTGAAAATCCAACTAAAAATAAAAAACTTCTATATTGTTATTGTATCATATTAATAGTAATTGATATCGAAAATTTAAAAGGTCTAAGGAACGAAAAGTCTACAATCCGTAAACTCCGTGAACTAGTTACAAAACTAAATTACAAATCTTGTTAAACTCGGATTCGGAGAAAGAAGCTGTAATATCCGTTAGGAGTAGGTAAGTTAAGTTACACATTACATTGAAGTTGCGAACTGAGTTTCAAATGTATGATTGAAAACTTTTGAAAAAACTTCCAAGGTATTTTACTGTATCATGAATGCTTGCATATACCAAAATTTTAACTTGTTAAAATACTTAACAGATTACACTTAAGCTTTGGCAGGAAGGATCATATTCTAAAGGGTGATGCGCAATATTACGTAGCATATGCATGTCTCAACTAAAAGTAGTCAATTGACGAAAAACAATGAATACCTTATAAAATGTATACTATCTAAACAGTATTTACAAAATCCTGTGCTTATAAGCTTATATATCTAAGAGTGGTATTAGAATATTAATAATATTAAAATATTAAAAAAAAATTATTTCTTAATATTATTGATGTTCATTTAAAAAAAATCTGAAATTGACATTATTATTTATATAATTACTGCAGCTTTTTATTGACTTTATTGATTGAAGGTTTATACGTAGCTACGCTTTTTTGTATTTTGTAAGGAATTTAAAGTATGTTTAGTAATTTAAGTAGTTTACGTTCGTTCGTTTTAAAGCAACGGTAACGAATATCTCTAAGATTATTAATTGATACGGTATTAACAACAAAAAAACCATATTACTTATTAAATAAAGTTTTTCATGGTATTTCTTTACCGTTAGTTCGCAACATAAAATTGTTTGAATTCCACACAGGCTTTATATATATTCACGCTCGCATTATATCTGAGCCTTTCGGCGATTTACCACAGTTATTGTATTCCTCGCGATTGAAGATGCCGTTTTAATCTCTCGGAGACAAAGTGCGCAATAGTGATTCGCTTTCTTTCTTTAGTCAGGAGTGGGTTATTGCTGCGATAAAGACTTCAAGAGGATATTGATCAGAAACTAAACCTTCATCGAGTGGTTTTGTCTGAAATTAGAAAATACACCCCAGTTACTTTCGCCTTTAAAAAGGCTTACTCACAAAGTGATTTCATGTGTGATCTCACTTCATTCTAGCGACAATTTGATTTTGATACAAATTACACTATAAGTCGATGACTTAAAGAATGTCGTATATCGTGTTTTAGAATTATGTGTAATTTATTTAATTCATCCTGAGTAATTTTAAAGAAAAATATGTTTACTTATGCCAGAGTTGAATCTCGAGTATAAGGAGATCTTAGAAACTTATTATAATTATTGTTAATGATATTAACCCATATTGACCCAATTTGTCCGTTTTTGTCCGTCAACTTTAAGCACGGACAACTTTGTAATTTATGCTTGAAAAGATCTGCAAATTTATAGGCGGGTAATTTTAAGCGTGCTCTTTCAGAATCTGACCCGATAATTTCGAAAAAACCACCCCTTCCCACCCTATTTTTC